>CM074313.1:7494274-7511774 GCA_037194245.1 Opsariichthys bidens
GGAAAAGAGCGCAGAGAGTTATGGAACAGAGTTTTCTGGAGAGACGAGAGAAAGATTATTCATTCATTCATATATATATAGAACCTCATGTGTAAAGCATGGTGGTGGTAGTGTCATGGCGTGGGTACGCGTGGCTGCTCAGCTTACTCATCTCCATTGATAGTTCTGATTCAGTTCTGCTGCTGTACCGTACCTTTAAGAGCTCTTGCTGTGCAGATGATGCAGCTGTTGCTCCAGTCAGCACAATGACAAGATTCTGCCGTCTGATGGAGAGAATACTGATGACAACATGAGAACTATCGCTTAGTAACGCTTTACAATACAAGGTTGCATTTGTTAACGTTAGTGTAACTAGTTAACCTGAAAAGCATTTATTAATCTTAGCTACTGTTTAACATTATTGTTGCTATTGATGTTAAAGATGAACAAGGTGTTATCGTGGTTCAGTTCACTCACAGCTGGCTAACAGCTGGAAACAGATCGCCAGTAGCTTGTGTCCTGACGGAGGGGTCGTGTTGGACGGTGTCCTGGTGGAGGAGACTGTATTGAGCATGACATGTCGCTCTAGCCAGAGGCTCAGACAAAGATGACAGTGGGAGAGAACAATTATAAAATCATAAGCAGCGTATAACATTTATGATCAAAGGTTTTTATTTTTTTGATCGGTATTTGTTTCATATTATAAAATAAGTAATACATTAAAGTAAAAATATTCTTTGTTTGTTTGTATTTACCAACTCTGCAATTATAGACCCTGTAGTTTCCCATTGTTTCCTGAGGAAAAACACTCACTAACCTTTTCTGGAAAAAATTCATTTGGTTGTCCAAGGAAAATGTTTTCTCACTTATCTAAGAACATTTGGCATTGAATATTCTCATCCTGTTACTGTAAATCTCTTCCAGTGATTACTAATCTTTGGAAAATAACAACCTGTTAACTGATAGAAGATGGACGTGAAAACGCACTATCCAAACTTAAATGTTGTAATTCATGAATGCTTTGGAATACAGGTTACAGAAGATTATTGCTGGAGTGAAAGTTTATCAAAAAATGAAAGTGTGAAAACATTATAGAAGTTTAAATTTACTGCAAAGCAAAATTAATGTACAAATCCCTTTTTATTTCATACAAAATGTATATTTTAAATTCCAAATTTGAAAAATTGAGGTTCCTATGATTTTGTTTAGGTGCTATACAAAAAATAGCCACTAGGTGTCATCCACATTCCAATGATTCTTTTATTATTATTATTTTTTTTTTGGACACGTTCTCCTGTCACTACAGAGTCCCGCACATGACATGAAAGAACAAAAAGTAAATTGTTTTGTTCAATTTACTATTTCGTTCCCTCGGTTTGCTAAATCGTGCGGACAATTTACTGTTATTTTCTCGCGATTTGGTAAATCGTGCACACGTTTTACTATTTCCTTCCCTCGGTTTACTCAATCGTCCGCGCAATTTACCATTTCATTCCCTCGATTTGCTAAATCATGTGGACTATTTACTATTTCGCTCCCTCCGTTTGCTAAATCGAGCAGACAATTTACTGTTTTTTTTCCCGCAATTTGCTAAATCATGTGGACCATTTACTATTTCGCTCCCTCCGTTTGCTCAATTGTCTGCACAATTTTACTATTCCGTTCTCTCGATATTCTTCTCCATGAATATGATTGACTAATTTGTTCTCTCGATTTGCTAAATCGTGCGCACGATTTATAAATCGAGGGAACAAATTAGCACAATTTAGCCTACTATTTTTTCCTGCATGTTATGGCTCTCCGTATGTCACAAATAATAATAATATCACTTTTATCACAAAACGATGGGGTCTCATTTATAAATGTGTGATTCAGAGAACCAACGTAGGCCTGTGCACAAAAAACATGCCTCTTTTCCAGATGTGAAATTTATAAAATCGCAAATGATCTTTAAATTGTGCACGGCCTAATGGTTTCAGATCTCCGCCTTGTGATTTTTGTAACATCTTGGGGAAGAATAATCGTGAATTTCTTAGTAAAAACACAAATCGTCTTAAATTTGCTCAGTTAAACATTTCCAAGCTTTTTCAAATCTGTTTTAAACATCAAAGGGAAAAATAATTACATCTTGACTAAACTTTTCAGATTTGAGTGATATAATTATTGAAGATAAACTTATTTGTTTCTCTTCTGTCCATGGCAGCCCATTTCCTTATGTACACTCACCTAAAGGATTATTAGGAACTCCATACGAATACTGTGTTTGACCCCCTTTCGTCTTCAGAACTGCCTTAATTCTACGTGCCATTGATTCAACAAGGTGCTGAAAGCATTCTTTAGAAATGTTGGCCCATATTGATAGGAGAGCATCTTGCAGTAGATGGAGATTTGTGGGATGCACATCCAGGGCACGAAGTTCCACCACATCCCAAAGATGCTCTATTGGGTTGAGATCTGGTGACTGTGGGCCATTTTAGTGCAGTGAACTCATTGTCATGTTCAAGAAACTTGAGCTTTGTGACATGGTGCATTATCCTGCTGGAAGTGTCCGTCAGAGGATGGGTACATGGTGGTCATGAAGGGATGGACATGGTCAGAAACGATGCTCAGGTAGGCCGTGGCATTTAAACGATGCCCAATTGGCACTAAGGGGTCTAAAGTGTGCCAAGAAAACACCCCCACACCATTACACCACCACCACCAGCCTGCACAGTGGGAACAAGGCATGATGGATCCATGTTCTCGTTCTGTTTACGCCAAATTCTGACTCTGCCATCTGAATGTCGAGACTCATCAGACCAGGCAACATTTTTCCAGTCTTCAACTGTCCAGTTTTGGTGAGCTCGTGCAAATCGTAGCCCCTTTTTCCTAATTGTAGTGGAGATGAGTGGTACCCGGTGGGGTCTTCTGCTGTTGTAGCCCATCCGCCTCAAGGTTGTGCGTGTTGTGGCTTCACAAATGCTTTGCTGCAGACCTCGGTTATTTCAGTAGCGTTGGTGTGATTATCTCTTGTTTTCTTTGCTGTTTGTTTTAGTATTGCGCAGTTAATTTGAGCAAATGCTCTCGTATTCTGAGACTCCCTTTGTTACGATAAGGCTTTCAAGCAGGGCCGGTGTTTCCTGCTGCACAACACAACAGGGAGACTGTTGGACATTTTAGGATTAAAAATGCATGAGAGATCTTCTCACTAGGCCACAGGATCCAGTCCCTATATACAAGCATTACCTGCTTAATAAATCATTTATCAATACGATGCATTTTAGTGCTCTTCAACTACATTAATCTGGCTGAAGTACAGATTTGTTTTTGTTGAAGCACTGACTATCACATGTAGAGCATTTTTTTGGGATTCTTCTCCATCTGGGACATAACAAACCTTCAACTGGTTCGTAAAACCAATGATTTCCGAGCAGCGACATCCGTCTGGAGCACTCGGCTGCATGTTTAAATTCACTTATCCAACCTTAATGAAATGACTGGCTCATCGCAGGCTAGCTCTGGTTTCTGTGTTTCTGTCAGAAGACGTTCACCTGCCGTTTTAACATGTTTGCAGTTCTCAACACTAACTCATAATACTCCAGCAGAGATACTCTACACCCATCGGTATCTCACTGGAGGCTGGAGTTACACTTGTTTGAGGAAGCAGAGAAGTTGTTAATATTGCATTAGTGTCAGAGAGAGGAGAAGGAAGTACAACGGGTGTAGGTTGCACTAACTTTCTCTGGTTACAGAGGACTTGAAAGTGACGTGAAGGCCGAGTAAGAGAAGTCATACTTGGAATTTGTCCTCTGCATTCAGGGTTGGGGAGTAACGAAATACAACTTAGTTACGCATTTAAAATACAAAATTTTGTATTTTATTACAGTTTCATTTTAAATGGGTGGTAATCAGATTCCAGTTCCATCTGAAAAGTGTTTTAGATTACCAAAGTGATTACTTTGAGTTTTAATGTCATTTAAACAGCGATTGGTGATTCTCTGACTCTGACCGTCTGAAAAAGACGAGTTCAGTTTCATGTTTTCCACTGTTTTCATGTTTTGTGAGTCATTTTATTATTCACTCGTCACTGCGACTTTTTCTCACAATTTGTTTTTTCTCCTCACAATTGAGAGTTTGTATTTCAAAAGAACAAAAAGAACTCACAACTGCACGTTATAAAGTCAGAATTGGGAGATATAAACTTGCAATACTAACCTTTTTTTAGTGAATTGTAAATTGTGAATTTAGTATGTGAGTTTATATCTCATAATTATGACTTTTCTCAATATTGTGAGTTTATATCTCATAATTCTGACTTTATAACTCACAATTGCAACTTTATATCACTCAATTCTGAGGGAAAAAGTCAGAATTGTGAGATAAAAACTCACAATGACCTTTTCTGTGTTTGTTTCACACTTATTAGTATTCCAAAGTATTCTAAAGTATTTAGATGAAGTTACTAAACTTGAGTAATGTAACTTTTTAAAGGATGTATTTTGTAATCTGTAGTGAAATACATTTTAAAAGTAACCCACCCAGCGCTGTCTGAATTTAACCCATCCAAGTTAGTGTGGTATTGAGAATCAAACCCACAACCTTCAGGTTGCGAGTTTGACTCTCTAACCATTAGGCCATGATTGCTATGTTTACTTGTTATTGTCATGTCGATATACAAACTACATCAACATGACATCCCTCCTGGGGCTGAATGAATGAGAGGCCTGAGCAGTGACAGATCCGGAGCGTGTACCATGAAGCCGGTATAGCTACGAAAAACGAGGAAACGCCCAGTTTCATTCTAAAAGTTGGAACTTCCTCCTGAGTCTCTCCATCAGTTTGAACACTTTCCTCATTTTGTCAGCGTGAGATTCTCCAGCTTTGTTGTTGTTGAGCTGGTAAAGCTCCGCCCTCTTCTCGAGCAGCAGCTCATTTGCATTTAAAGGGACACGCACAAAAACGGCGTGTTTTCGCTCACACCCAAATTTGACAAGCGATAATAAATGATCTTGAGCTGAAACTAAACTGAGATTACGTCATGTGAAAAGGGCCTTTAATATTCTGTCCGTGTCCAAAGGTGAAAAAAAAAATAGAGGTTATCATATTTCTGAGGAGGTATTTAGACTTTAATGAAATGAAGCCAAACCTGGTATACAGAATGCCCCCAAAACATATTTACAAGCCAGAGACAGAGCCACTTAAAGGGAGTTAGAAAGATCATTCAGTACAAACCAGTTAGTGAAAGTCCTGCTGGTACGCTACAGCTGTTCGTTTGAAAGAGTAGAAAAGAACTAGACTCAGGGAAGAGATGATTAAATACAGGGACAACTGAGGAAGGCAGGAACATTTTCAGCCGCATCTGCAGCCGTCACCACAATACACATCGCAATTTATAGTCATGAATAAATTCCAAACTGCAAAGTGACTCTACTGCTCAAGCTGCAGAAGGAGAAATGTATTCACATCAGGAGGATATAGAGACACATGTACATATCAACAAACATATATATTACACTGCAGTCAGAAAGAGGAACTGCTGATCATCATAGACGTGGAATATTATTGGACGACAGGCCTCATTCATGAACCACAAGCGGAACGAGTTTCTGTGCAAATCATTCGTAAAAGCATTCGTACGTATATTTTCATTACGAGATCATTTACACAAGGACGGTTTCATTAGCAAAAATTGTAGAATCATGTGACCATTTACTACGGAGCGGTTTGTCTTGCGTAAATCCTTTATGTTTTTGTTACGTGGTGCAACAATTTACTTCTGAATGGTTTAACTGGCGTGAATTCACGTGGTGCGAAAACGTATGTATGTTTAAGTTTTGAGTTACAATTAAAGTTTTAAACCTGTCAAATGGTACGATAATAACACACATCCTAAGACCCTAAAATTCCCCGCCCTACATTTTTGCGATACTTTTCTATAATTCGAGTCACAATACATTACGATATGGAAGAAAAAGCTGTTCCATTTCATCACATTTCGTCTAAACGTTCATCAACTGTTGCATGCTACTATTTCATTTATAAATGGTTACCTGTGTAAACTTGCAAAAAAAAAAAAAAAGTTTTGTTTTGTGAAAGTTTTTAAGAATGATTTACATAAAAATATTGCTTGTGATGGACGAATGAGGCCCAATACGAGGAATTATTTTAAAAAGAAATATATTAAAAACTAGGCTGCTCATCATTCGTTTTTGAACTTAAAGGGATAGTTCACGCCAAAACGTTGTCATCATTTACTCACCGTCATGTTGTTTATTTGTTGTGTTGAACACAAAAGCAGATATTTTAAAGATTGTTTGCAACAATTGACTTCCATAGTATTTTTTTCCTACTATAATAGCACTGCGTTTTATTTAACGGTACCTTCCAAAGTCACCTTACAAGCAAACAAATATTATAAAAAATTTTTTAAAAAATACTGAAAATAAATGTGACCCTGGTGCACAAAACAATAAGTCTAAAATTATAGATTTTACTTTTATGCCAAAAATCATTGTGATATTAAGTAAACATCATGTTCTGTGAAGATATTTTCTAAATTTATACATCAAATTATTTTTGTGAGTGGATATGCGTTGCCAAGGACTCCGTTTGGACAACTTTAAAGGCGATTTTCTCGATATTGATTATTGTTAGGAGAGGCCGGAGACAATTAATACTACGCGTTTTAATTGAAATGATGCAGTATGCGTAATATTAATACGAGCTATCCAGACTCTTATCCTGCGGGTGTTGATTTAGTCATAGTAGATCTTGTGCCTACAAGTCAGACCTTGGTTTTATCGCTATTGAGTTTTAAAAAGTTAGCGGAGAGCCTTTAATTTCAGCTAAAAAGCTGGAGTAAAAGAGCCAGAGGGTTCGGGGGACGGGTAGAGCTGCGTAACACCATATTTCCTGAAAATGTGACCAAGAGGGAACAAGGAGATGACGAATAGAAGCGGGCCCAAAATAGAACCCTGAGGAACACCTGTAGAAACTGTAGATGATCTCGATCGAAAATGTTTAAGCTGATATGATATAATCCAGGACATATGTGCCATCAATTGTGTGGCTACCAACATTATTTAAAATATCTTTTGTGTTCAACAGAAGAAAAAACTGGAACCACTTGAGGGTGAGTAAGGCTGCGTTCACACTTGTAGTTCGGTTCATTTGGTTCGGACCAAAAAACAAAACAAACCATATAGTCCTGGTCCTCTTAGCGTTCACACTGGCATTTTTAACAGCGAACCTGAAGTGACCGAACCAAAGGCACAGGGATACTGTCACGACCTGATTGGTCAGCTTTTATGACGTATATTTGGCGACGGAGCCGCTTACCGAACGTTCAAAACAACGCTGTGTTCTGGATTAAACGTCGTCATTTTATGCTTTATTTTTCCCAGCTGAGAATCACGAAGAGCTCATGAAATGTTCAAAACATTCAAAACAGCTCCAGGATTTCCTCCGTTGTTCGCAGAAACAGAAACTTCACCTCCTCGTCGCTCCACGTTTGCCCTCGACTCATTTCGGATACGCCGATCTCTTCCCATATCGTCAAATCAGCTGACGCAGCGTCGCATCTCGTGACATCACGTCCTGTTTTTGGTTGGTTCACACGTCTTTGGTCCGTGTCGCGTTCATATATCAGTGGATCCGCACCAGAGTTGGTTTGGAAGCGGACCGAGACTTGTTTGGTGCGCTCCAGGGTTCTGATGGCAGCGTTCACACGTGTTCAAACTGAGCAATCGCACCAGGGTTCGTTTTAATCCAACCAAACACGACAAGTGTGAACGCACCCCAAGAAGATGACAACATTTTCATCTTTGAACTATCCCTTTAACAGCAGGTTGGTTGCAGTAGTCTACTCAACTTTCTAGGGGTAAACAAAAACTGCTAGCGTGGACGGTCTTGCTTTCTCTCTCAATCTGTCTCTTTGTCCTTTCTGTGTTCGGGCAGTGAGGAAGACACCTCTCCTAAGGGATCCTGACAACAGAGACGCGACAGTCACCTCACTAACAGGCCCTGAGTCAGCACCCAAAACTCCTGCGAGAGGACGTGTGTCTGCAAAGGCGTCCATTTCGCTTTTATTTTCCCAAAGTATGCGTGGGAGGAGAGACAGATCGAGAGAGTGAGAAAGAAAGAGGATTGGTGTTCTGGTTGGTAGTAGATGCAGTAAAGACGTGGTCATGGAGGGTCCCTGCATGGCAGAGGTAATCCATAATCGTCCAGTTGGGTTGATGATTATGTTTTTCGTCACACTTGTATTGATCTGTAAGTGTGATTTCAAGCATTCTGTCCTGGTACTCCACAGAGGTTTAATCAAATCCAGTGCGGATGATCCCAATGAAATCCATCATCATTAACTCTGAATTTCCCACACAAGCAAAACAAAACAGCCAGTAATACACCTTGAGTCGTTGCAACCGGACGACTGCAGTTGCATGCGACAGCTCCGGGTTGCTTCAAATCCTGTGTGTGCAAAAGACAAAAACTGAGATCAGTTAAAGGATTCAATTTAATTTTACTCATCCCCATGTCTTCCAAGATGTTTATGTCTTTCTTTCTTCAGAGGAAAAGAAATGAAGGTTTTTGAGGAAAACATTCCATATAGTGGACTTCAATGGGGTTCAACGGGTCCGAATGTCAGTTTCAGTGCAGCTTCAAAGATCTACATGATCCAGACGAAGAATAAGAGTCTCATCTAAGAGAAACCGTCGGACATTTTATAAAAAATAATAAAAATGTATATACTTTTTTTAAGCACAAATGCTCGTCTTGCACTGCTCTGATGCGCCACACATTACGTCATCACGTTGGAAAGGTCACATCAACTTGGCTTTTCTTCAAAAAAAAAAACCTCTTGGCACAAGAAGAGAATGAAAGGATTCGACACTCACCTCTGCAGGAGATGTCACAGACATCAAGGCCAAAGAATAAAGGCAAGAGAGAAGAATAAAAAGAGAAATAAAAACTGAAAGAAAGAAAGGAAGGAAGAAAGAATGAATTAAGGTTATGAAAAAGAGAAACATCAATATTAGGACAAGCAATAGGAGAAACGATCATTCAGATCAATCATTTGGCCAATCTGTCTTACCTTCTCCTCTAGATCTTTAATCTGTCTCCTCTGAATGTCAGTCTTGTCTTCCAGGTCTCTGATCCTCTGCATTGAGAGAAACACCATCACAGACACGGCATGAGGCTCTGAGCCCTTTCCAAACATCATCTGCAGTGTGATTATGGTCAATACGTTATTGTAAACCGGTTTGAGAAAGCTGAGGTCAGCGGTTACTGCGCTACGGTATGATTATCTCAGAGCTCAGAAATATAGAACTTCACGCGTAAATACAGCGGGGTCCAAAAGTTGAATGCACAACTGATAAATTGCATGGCTTTTGCAATTTTCTTTGATAATCTGCTGCCCTCTTCTGTATATAACAGCTATTGCCATCCAACACATCTAAAACAAGAACGAGTGGTTATTATTACTGGGTTCCTACAGATAGTGGAAAATGATTCTCTAGGACATTCAAGGACTTTTGGGGGTGGGGGCTCAAGGACCTCACTTTTCACGAACAATGTCTTTATTAATTCTAGAAATGGTAAATAGATACATAAAAATATACTCATAATTGAGTATGCGTCTGTTGTTGTTGTTGTTATTATTTTGTATTTTTTATTTAGTTATTTTTTTGGATGTTATGCATGAATAATAAAAAAAAATGTAAATTGCCGAACAAATATATATATATATATATATACTCATAAAACAAAATGGTACAGATAAAGCGCAGCACATGCAACGTGTGCAATGACTGTGTGGAAACTTTAACTATGGGAACATTAATAAAACCTTCAAACTTTCAGTGCATCAGAGCAAATAGAAAGAGTAAGAAAATTTGAAGCATTTCATTGCAACTTATTACAAAGGAATTCAATTGCAATGTAATGCACTAAAAACACTCTTTATTTGTTAAGGATTTGTTGTTGTTTTATACTCATAAGGCATCCGAAATAAAATTATTTGATCATTTATATATGAATGCAGAGTTTATAATGGCTACTATGGTTCAATATATTATATTTTATATTATAATGTTGTTGTAGAAATGTTGTTCTTGGGGTTTTATCAGCGACTTCAGTGCAGATGACAGAGTTTAGCCAGTCGGTGGCAGCAATCGACTCACTTTAAGAGTGAGTTAATAGACCGGTTCATTATAAAATGCTGATTCATTCTGGACAATTATTTTATCTTTGAATAACACCTTATTAGACACAACCGACAACCAAAGCAGCTCAATCCACTGACCGGCGATCAGTCGTGGGAAATCCCCTTATCCATTAAAAGGACAAAGATATCCTCATTTAAACTGATCTAATCATATGATTAGAAATAAATGAGCAACATCACGCCCACAGCCATGTAAAATAACTTTACAGAGTTACTTTTGCGTGACAAGATTGTTTTATATAACACTGATTTCATATTTATATACTGTCTTTCAATAATTGAAGCACTTTTCAAGTACCTTTTCATAAATATGGCATTTTCAAGGGTTTTCCAGGATTCAAAGCACCTTGTACGAACCCTGTTATTATACACATGAACTACATTTTAACTGTCTTTTATAATGTTTTCGTTACAGTTCGCATTCATGACTGAAACACTGTACTGATATTTCCATTTCTTTATTTCCTGATGACATAATGCCAAAACCGGTCAAAAACAGTCAAACTCGAGAAATGAATTGGAATTGACCCTTCGCCGGCAGTTTGATTGACAGGCGATCTGACCAATCATAAGCCAGAATTGGCCATTTTGTCCGTCAAAGCGGTCAGGGGAGTTAGTAGATGAACGTTGGTGAACTTGAACTTGAAACAACATTCCTTCTGATGTTCATTCATGTTTATTTGATGCTATAAATGAACTAGAGATGATCGAGGAGCTCCAGCGACACATTAAACACACACTAGACGTTATCGATTCATCTTCTACGATATATTAAATATGAAACTGCTTCATACGTTGTCAGTGTCCTCTTTGCTCCAGGATGTATTTTTCACAGCGTGAGAACATGATGTGTGGCGTGAGATCACATGACCTGTCAGTAACTAAAGGGGGTGGGGCTTTGTGAAGGGTCAATTCACAGTTCACTTTTGGCAAAATGTGAATCAAAATGAGGCAAAACCCTCTAGGAGAGCTTCTTCATGATGACTGAGGTTGTGTTGAAATAAATTAGGAGGGCTGGTTCCTTGAAAAATCAATGGAATCTTTTAAAATGATTGTTTATCGAGAAATGAAGCAACAGCGCATATATAGGTGAATTGTTTTCAGCAATTATTGACTATTATGTTAAGCATGTAATGTCTACATTGCATATTTACATTTTAGGGAGCAATTAGGGGTCAGGTGTCTTGCTCAAGGACACTTTAGTCATGGTATTGAAGGTGGAGAGAGTGCTGTTCATACACAATCCCCACCTTCAATTCCTGCCGGCGTGGGAATCGAACCAACAACCTTCAGGTTACAAGCCCGACTCCCTCACCGCTACCCACTTATATATTATTGCATATTTAGATTGCTTTAGGTGTTCAATGGAAAACGTCATGACCTTCACGTTGTCTGCACTGTTCTTCTTGCATTTGGTATAATTAATTAATAAGTGATTCTACAAAACAGGTGTCGTTTGTGTCCCACATAGACATAGACATGAGAAAAACAGCGCTTTAAAAATGAATAGCGGATGATCGAAACAATGATGATTGAGGGATGTGCAAAAAAAACCCATTTCAACATGTATCTGTAATATGTATTCCAGTCCTGTCTCCTGTTTTGCTTTCGTCAGTCCTTGTCATGTGATCTTTGTTTTGGTTCCCCATGTGCCTCGTTATTAGTCCGTAGTCGTCAGCTTGTGTTCATCTGTATATATTCCCTCCGTGTCTGTCCAGTTCTAAACGTATCATGTTTGGTGTAACTTCCTGCATCCCGTCCGTTCATGATTAAAACTGAGTTTAGCGAATTCAGTTGTTCTGCCTGTTCCTGCCAACACCGGCGTTACAGTCGCAGAGCATCCTCCCGTCCTTACATATAAACACATTTTAATTCATAACACGATTCTGTGGCCCGTCTCCGTGAATGTATGACACATGCATTTAAATCCATTGAATCATTTCATTTTTATGGCTGTGAACGGTACCTGATGGGCTTGATGGAGCAGCTCCATCCTCTCCTGCAGCACTTGACAGTCGTACTCTCGGCTCTTACGCAGCATCTGCCTGCGGAGTTTCTCCACGGCCGAGCGTAACTCGTCCTTCTGCAGCTCGTCCAGCGGTTCTCCGTATTTGATCACTTTATCCTGCTGCAGTGCGTTGTACAGGGTCGCCTCCAACTCCTGGATTTGCTGTTGCACGCACAAAGTTACAGATTGAGAGGGTTAGGTTCTCTTGGATATATACACACGCACGCACAATATATATATATATTCACATACTTTATATGGTAACACTTTATTTTACAGTGTCATTGTTACACATTGTAGGAGCCTATTTTGATTCGAGTCAGTGTTTATCATTTGGATACATATTATGTTGAAACATGTAACATGTTAAAATTGTGTACTGGCACTTTAAGAATCACGACTGTGAAGCTTGGGCGTAATACAGTGGAGTCGCACAGTTTTCTTTACCGCATCCGTGATATTTAAGATTTAAGATCATAATTTGGTTTGTTACAACTAACAAGCGATATTGAAGGAAGACATTTTACCAGAAAACGGACTACGTGGATTGTGTTATTGGACATGGAGCGAGTGAAATTAAAAATGAAACTAAATGCGCACTCACACACATATTACATGTAGTTACTGTATCAATAACTATAAATTATGCATAATTACATGCAACTAACCCTAAAGCAAACCTTCATCCTAACCCTAACCTTATAGTAAGTATTATTATTACTCAATACTTAAATATATAAATGCACTGTAACCTTAATATAAATTGTAACCCTTTATAGTAAGTGTCTTTAACTACTATGTAATTACATCAATAACAAAGAAATGTCTGGTACTTATTGTTCTGATGTATCGCAATACATTTTTGCTGCTATTGAGGTGGGAAACAGGGACAGGTTTGGTGGTGTGGTTCGGTTTGAAGAGTCGGTTCACCCAAAACAAAACAAAAATGCCATTATTTACTCACTTCCAAACCGGTCAGACTTCCGTTCATCTTCGAAACCCAAGTAAAGCTTTCTGTCCCACCACAGCCGAAAATAAAAGCCCGGTAAAAGCTTAAATTCAACCTGTTCATCATTGCGACGAAACCGCTCAATTCATGAACTTTTTTGAAGCGTCAAAGTTGCGCTGCTGTCTATGGAGCGACGGAAATCTCTCAGATTTCATTAAACGATATTCATTACAGGTTTATAATGACATGAGGGTGAGTAATTAATTAACCCTTTAAGGTTGGGTTAATGTTTAAAGCTGCACTATGTAGTTTTTCGTCCACTAGAGGTCGCCTATTTAAAACAAAGGCGTAGCTTGATGAGGCCGAGTTTGAGCGAGGAATCTTGGGACTTGCGGTCTTCACCTCACAGCCGGTGGAAAAGAATCGGGAAGAAATCCCGTTCACGGATGCGATTATTAACGTGACTGTCGTGTGAAGCGGAGCAGGAGCGAGTGTTGTGGAGCTGATAACGAGAGACGAACGACACACGCCTCGAGAGCAGCGGGACTTTTATTATGACACACTCGCCGCTTTTCCGCTCACGAGTGTGAGGAAACGCAGCTCTGTTTATCATATTAGACACATTTGATATAATTTGCATTTGGTAATTTCATGCAGGTATTTTTACGAATATAAGGACAATGTATGCACACATTAAGTGCTTTATATGAAATGATTTAACATCAAATAAAGGCTGGAGATTGTTGGTTTGTTTCATGGTTTAGAACGCCAATGCAGAAAACGTATTGCCAAAATGTTTTTTGGAACAAAGAAAACGTTCACAGACATGAACGGGTTCATGTGAAGTTTGACAAGACTTTCGTGGCACTAGAAATTAAAAATCGTACAAAAACACCAAAAATGAGATGAACACATTTACCACTCTCCTTATAACACTCAAAAAATATTAAAAGAATCACGACAATATCTCTAAAAACAGACCAGCAGAGTAATTGTTTCTTCATAAAAAGGCTGAAAATGGAGCAATATTTTACCATATAGGCCTGGTCCAGCGCCTGCTTCCTGTAGTCCAGTTCCTCCTCCAGATATCCCTTCTGCTTGCAGAACATCTCCTGCAGGTCAACAGTCAGTGCTTTTATCAGCATCACTTTTATGGCTGTTGTAGATGACATCCAAACATTATTCCTGGTGTGCCGAAGCTTAAATGGCTTTGTTATGTTCACCTCAGACTCTTGCTTGCCTTCTTTATTTAACACTTGCATCTCATAAATTACATTTGTGTAACAATTTTGGCTTCCACCACATGTTACATGTAGTTAGTGTCCCCTATAGTAAGTACTTAATTATTATTACTCCGTACTTAAGTGTATAATTACACTCTAATACTGACACCTTAAAATAAAGTGTAAGCAATAACCGTTACTGAAAGATGAACAAAGACAGATTTTGAATGACAGATATCCCTTTTAAACAAGTTGAGTCTTTTAACTCACAGAAAACACGTATCTGTGGTCTGTGTAGATGAGAGACGCAAACAAATCTGCAGCAACCTATTTTGCTTTGTTTGTAAATTCATCAACATCAAACACATTGAATCGTTTATTCACCCAAAAATGTAAGTTCAGTCATTAATCCCTCGTGGTTCTACACCCGTAAGACCTTCGTCATCTTCAGAACACAAATGAAGATATTTTTGATCAGTGAGTCTCTATTGACAGATAATGAACACTTTCACAAAAACATATTTAAAACAGGTCATGTGACTACGGTGGCTCAACATTAATATTATAAAGTGACGCCAAAAAAACAAAATAACGACTTTATTCAACAATATCTAGTGATGGACGATTTCAAAACACTGATTCACGAATCTTTTGTGTCGAATCAGTGATTTGATTCGAGTATCAAACGCCCAAAGTCACATGAACTATTGAAATTTCGAATCACTCATGATGTAACGAAGCCTCGTTTACTGAAATCATGTGACTTTGGCGCTCTGAACCACTGATTCGACACAAAAGATTCGTAAAGCTTCATGAATTAGTGAATAAAGTCGTTATTTTGTTTTTTCTCCTCGCTTTATAATATTAATGTTGAACCACTGTAGTCACATGACCTGTTTTAAATATGTTTTAGTGAAAGTGTTCATTATCTGTCAATAGAGACTCACTGATCAAAAATATCTTCATTTGTGTTCTGAAGATGATGAAGGTCTTACGGGTGTAGAACCACATGAGGAATTAATGACTGAATTCACATTTTTGTGAATTTTAAAGATACATTGTGAATAAAAAACATTGCTGTTTAAAAGTTTGGGGACAGTTAGATTTATACTTTTTAAAGAAGGTTTTTACTTTTTTATATATAGAGACAGTATTAAAAGCTGAGCTGAGCAAGTAATAAGAGAACAGAGAGATTGCCTGAGTCAAGCAGAAACCAGATTGAAATATAGAAATGACTGCAGCTGAGGGATTGTAATGATTTCTTTTTTCTTATTTAATGACTTTATTGGCTATTTTTTTACTATTATTCTAAAATGTGTCCCAACGTTTAACCAGTACTGTACGTGAGACAAATAATGTGTAAAGATAAGACTTGTTGTTGGTACCATCTCGAGCTCCAGGTCCATCATCTTCTGATGCAGAGCTGCTTCTGTGCCTTCAATCTGCTGAATCCACTATATGACAACAGACAAAAATACATTGTCTTGATTTCGTCATTGCAAATAATTACACTTGTCAACAATCTTTTAGAAGTTGTCTGCTTCAGAAATAAAATGTGCTGTTTATAATGAATTTATGATGTGCTGAATTCAAATATGACATTTAAAACATACACAGTAAAAACCCCAGAGTTAAATCAACTCTGCTCAGAGAACATTTGGTCCCTCTCTAAATAGTGTTAAAGTCACACTCTTCAGAGATTGAATGTCTTTTATCTTCAGTTGATTTCATCTAAGACTGTGGCTGAAGTCAGTTGAAGTTCTTGTGTTTCTCTATTCTTCAGTGATTCTGCTTGTTAACAGCAGGTGTTCATCATTAATGTTCAATCATCACTTAATTAATTGCTTAATTATCTCATTAACTTTATCTTCAGTTGATTTCAAAGACTGTGGCTGAAGTCAGTTGTAGTTCTTGTGTTTCTCTATTCTTCAGTGATTCTGCTTGTTAACAGCAGGTGTTCATCATTAATGTTCAATCATCACTTAATTAATTGCTTAATTATCTCATTAACTTTATCTTCAGTTGATTTCATCTAAGACTGTGGCTGAAGTCAGTTGTAGTTCTTGCGTTTCTCTATTCTTTAGTGATTCTGCTTGTTAACAGCAGGTGTTCATCATTAATGTTCAATCATCGCTTAATTAATTGCTTAATTATCTCATTAACTTTAACTCTGCTTCAGTGTGACTTTAACACTATTTAGAGCGGGACCAGATGTTATCTGAGCAGAGTTGATTTAACTCTGGGGTTTTTACTGCAAGATATACGCTTTTACTTTATAAATTTAACCTTCCCTTTATAACTCACTTATCCTCCGCCATTCCCTAGTCAAGGGTCGCATATACTGACCAATAGCGTATTTTGAAGTCTAGAGCCAATCTACAATTTTAAGCATCATTTTCGTTCTCAGAAAAGTCATTCACACATGCCATTCACGGACTGTTTTTGGGCCTCTACTCGATAATGGCTGAAATCATAATCACGATTATTTTGGGTCAATATTGAAATCACGATTATTTAACACGTTTAATGGCGGCCGATAGGATCAAAGTCGTATTTCACGATACGAGTCATTTTAAATATCAGTGAAATTTCATAATTATTGATACTTCAGAAAAAATTTATACTAGGTTAACTAATGTAAGAAACAAAATGGATAAATAAAAACAAAGCACAAATTAAATTAAAGCTACAAGCAGTGACGATAGAGCCCTCGCACCGGTGGTTAGAGGAAAACAGAGCACGGGTGGGCAATATGCATTTAAGTAGGTAAATATCGGAGGACTATGTCAAAGTAATTTGCCACACTTCCTGCTGCCAGCTGGTGGCGCTATGACTGTAACTAAATTTTGACATGTAGATGTCTTCAGACCAGAACGTTGAAGGAGGAGTTTGTTAAAGTAAAATGCCTGGAAATGGCAAAAACTGCAGAGGATATTCAAAATGGTGCACTTCCTGTTGCGTTCAGGACTATTTTATAGGTATCGGGGCATTTCATGTATGTTCCGAATTTCGTATACGTACTTGAAACGTAGTGGGAAGTTGATAGGTGGCGCTATCGGCTATTTAGCCACACCTAATTCTAAAACCCATATCAGATGTAAATGTTTGCCAGTTCTGATTTGTGTGCAAAGTTT
>CM074313.1:7516774-7531774 GCA_037194245.1 Opsariichthys bidens
ATGTATCTACAACAATATGCCTCTGCATGGGAAACGACAAGATCCATTATGGGTACATATGGACTTTATCATGGAATTTCGGTATTACTGGTTGCACCAAAAGTTAAAAGACAGGTTTTCTGAGAAAGTCCCCTCACCTTTATAGGTCTGCTTCGTTTATGCCTCTTCTTTCTCAAGAGTTTTTCTCTATCCTGGAACATGGATCATAAGAAAGGTGTGATACATCATGGGTGTTCAGAGCTCACCTCTATGACTTCTGTCTCATGTTTACACGAAGTACTCACTCGAGTCAGATCATCAATCATACTCTGTTGCTCTAGAACCTGCAGCTTGAGGAACTCAATCTCTTGATCGTCATTGGCCTGATCCAGATCATTCAGAGACTTGAGCTTCTTCAGTGGAGGATGGGATGTAATCTTTTCCTTCTGAATACAACCAAACAATAATAATACAGCAGGATAAATGCATTCTGTAGTCAAAATTCCAAAAATTGTCTGGTGCAACATTCGTTGAGCAATTTTCGGATACAGAAAGCAGTAAAAGCTTATCGTTTACAAGAGATTTTGTAGTGATCATCCAGTGATGATCAAATTATGGAGGAAAGCGTTGTATCAAGCATTTATCCTGAATTTATCCATGCTTTCTGAACCAATCCAGGTGCCAATCATCACAGTGATGGAGTCAAACTGTACAGTCACAGTTGCTAGATCGTAATACTTGTTGCATGCTTTACTACCTAACACTGAGAACAAGTTTGCAAGATGAAGATTTGCGCTGTGCAAATTGCACTCAGAATACATTTTAGGGGACGTTACTTGATTTTCTTTTTTTTACCATAATCTATTCTAAAGCAACATCCAGCAAATAGTATATGCTATAAGAGGGCACCGTTAATTCTTTGTGTATTCTTCACTCTGTACAGTCTTTTATGCCCATTTGAGAGATTGAGAATTCACTATTAAAAAGGTTTAGTTTGTATTTTTTATACCAAATAATTAAGACATTTTGGAATAATTAAGCCCCTCATGCTCACCAAGGCTGTATTTATTAAATAATACCGTAACGATCATCAGCAGGAGTGCCCGTGATAACCACTAGAGGGCACTCCACCGTGGACTTTCACACACTCCCACTTCAGTCACTCTTCAACTACATTTCCCAGAAGCCTCCACACCTGGACTGATTGGACTCACACCTGACCCATATCACATCTCACTACATAAGCACAGCTCACACACCATTTCTCCGCGAAGTCTTGATTTGCTTTAAGTGGTCAATTCCCAGCGTTATTTCCCCTTGTTGGTTTTCCTGTTTTTGTATTCTGCCTGTCTGCCCGTATTCTGATTGTTCTCTGCCTGCCCTGTTGGATTAACTGCTTTGGATTATCGGACTGTTGTTTGCTTGCTGCCTGCCTCGATCTACATACCTGCTTAACGGCTACGACTCTGCCTGATCTATGACATTCCTGTTTCCTGTTTCTTAATAAAGCCTGCAATTGGATCCCATTCCGTTGACCCGCCAATCACTACAAATACAATACAAATTGCCAAATATTCTAATATACATTCTAACATGCTCAGGAATCATTTCTTATTATTATCAATGTTTGTGAAACCGTGATACACTACCATTCAAAAGTTTGGGGTAAATGAGATAAGATTAAATAAGAATCTTATAAAATATTTTTTATATATTAAGATTTCAATAAAATGATCTTGATCTTAGACATTTATAATGCTACAAAATATTTCTATTTTAAATAAACGCTGTTCTTTTGAACTTTCTATTTTAACAGTTTCTACAACAACAAAAACATCGATAATAATAAGAATAATTATTATTAATGGAGCACTAATAATTAACTCCAACAAATCCCCAATACATTTTACAATACATTTACACAGAAAACAGCTATTTTAATTTGAACTAATATTTCACAGTATTGCTGTTTTCAATAAATAGCCTAAATGCAACTTTGGTGAGCATTAAAGACTTAAAAAAAA
This sequence comes from Opsariichthys bidens, assembly GCA_037194245.1. Classification (NCBI taxonomy): domain Eukaryota; kingdom Metazoa; phylum Chordata; class Actinopteri; order Cypriniformes; family Xenocyprididae; genus Opsariichthys; species Opsariichthys bidens. Next base: position 7,518,778 of record CM074313.1, read on the forward strand.
CATTCAAAACTCTTAATTGAACGGTAATAGTTATATAAACATCTTGTGTATCTTGTGATTATATATTAGTGATTATAGTGATAAATGCACATGTAAAAATGCTTCAATACATTACGTGATATGACGACTTTCAAAAAGTCTAAAAATCTTCAGCATCACAACATTCCAGGTCACATGTGAAGAACGTGAACTTGACTAAAATAACACTGAGCCAACTTGAGTTGTCAACTCAAAATGTCTATGATGAGATTAAAATATAAGTACGTTTAGGAACGACATTGTAAAGAGTTATAGTAAACAGAAGAGGAACCCACCATCTCCATGTTCTCCTTGGTTACGGATTTAAGTTTATCCTCCATCCTCTGGAGAGACTGGCTGAGTTCATCATTTTTCTTATTTAATAATTTGTTCCTCTCCAGTAACGGCTTGCACTGTTTCTCTGTTTCCCGAACACGCTTCAGCTGAGAGGAGAAAATCAGGGTGAATTATTCATAAACAAAAGACATAAAAGGAGAAATGTTTCACATAAAAGAAGATGCATACTGTTTTTATAACGCAAGCCAACAATAATTCCACAGTTTTAAAAATAATAAATAAATAAATAAACGATCCTTCACTGCGACACTAAGCACACAGGAAGACTCTACGCAAAGAACAGCCATCGAAAACGTACCAGCTCATTTCTTTCATCCACTAGGATTGAATTGCGGTCCTCCAGCTTACGAATGGTGGCTTTAAGTTCACTCATGCGTTTCTGGTTTCTTCTCATGTCCTACAAGACATACAAAAGTTATATCTGCACATTTTCAAGCTTTACACTCTTACTGTATATTTTGAAAAAAAGGAAAATGTAGGCAGCAGAGTAAAACGTTTACAATATTAACCAACAAAGCTGGCACAGTATCACAGTAGTGTTTGTGTGTGTGGCTGTTACTGAGAAGAGCACTTGCTTTTAACACAGTCATTCAAACCACTAATAACAGTAACGCTTAATTAATCTTAAATTAACACGATACATTACAAGAAGTGACACCCATTTGGATCAGCCCTAAACTTTCAATGAATAACACTTTACTTCAATGCTCCTTTTTAGACATACTACTAACTATAAGTAACTTAACTACATTAACTAGCAGTCACTTGAGTATTAGAAGACTGTCTGCCAAACGTTCTTCAACGTTCATTTGTGTATGCGCATGTGAATTTGCAGATTCAACAAAAGTACAAATCTAGTTTCTTTACCGGACTCCCACAATGCTCTGCTCCGTCACCAGCGCGGCCAGGGATCTCTCTTTTTGGGCTACCCAGGTTGCATTCTGCCTCTTTGACCAGAAACAGCTGCTCATCGAGTGCATCCTTCTGTAGCTGCAACTTCTGCACGAAGCCCGACGCCGTTTCGAGCTCTTTCTCCAGCGAGAAGATCGTTCTGTCTTTTGCCTTGATCTCATCCACCTGGACAGTTTAACAAAGGTTTAGCCCAAGGGATTCAGGGTTCGGCTTCAGTAGTTAGCACCTACCGCTACAACATCATACAGATCTAGACCAATAAAGTGAAAGTGAAATTCGTGATGTATGGTGACCCATGCTCGAAATTGGTGCTCTGCATTTAACTTATCCAAGTGCACACACACAGCAGTGAATAAGGAACAAGTGCACACACACAGCAGTGAATAAGGAACAAGTGCACACACACAGCAGTGAGTAGTGTACAAGTGCGCACAGCAGTGAATAGTGTACAAGTGCACACACACAGCAGTGAATTGTGAACAAGTGCACAAACACAGGAGTGAATAGTGAACAAGTGCACACACACAGCAGTGAGTAGTGAACAAGTGCGCACACACAGCAGTGAGTAGTGAACAAGTGCGCACACACAGCAGTGAATAGTGAACAAGTGCACACACAGCAGTGAGTAGTGAACAAGTGCGCACACACAGCAGTGAATAGTGAACAAGTGTGCACACACAGCAGTGAATAGTGTACAAGTGCACACACACAGCAGTGAGTAGTGTACAAGTGCGCGCACACAGCAGTGAGTAGTGAACAAGTGCGCACACACAGCAGTGAGTAGTGAACAAGTGCGCACACACAGCAGTGAGTAGTGAACAAGTGCGCACACACAGCAGTGAATAGTGTACAAGTGCGCACAGCAGTGAATAGTGTACAAGTGCGCAAACACAGCAGTGAGTACTGAACAAGTGCGCACACACAGCAGTGAATAGTGAACAAGTGCACACACAGCAGTGAGTAGTGAACAAGTGCGCACACACAGCAGTGAATAGTGAACAAGTGCGCACACACAGCAGTGAATAGTGAACAAGTGCGCACACACAGCAGTGAATTGTGAACAAGTGCACAAACACAGGAGTGAATAGTGAACAAGTGCGCGCACACAGCAGTGAGTAGTGAACAAGTGCACACACAGCAGTGAATAAGGAACAAGTGCACACACACAGCAGTGAGTAGTGAACAAGTGCGCACACACAGCAGTGAGTAGTGAACAAGTGCGCACACACAGCAGTGAATAGTGAACAAGTGCACACACAGCAGTGAGTAGTGAACAAGTGCGCACACACAGCAGTGAATAGTGAACAAGTGCGCACACACAGCAGTGAATAGTGTACAAGTGCACACACACAGCAGTGAGTAGTGTACAAGTGCGCGCACACAGCAGTGAGTAGTGAACAAGTGCGCACACACAGCAGTGAGTAGTGAACAAGTGCGCACACACAGCAGTGAGTAGTGAACAAGTGCGCACACACAGCAGTGAATAGTGTACAAGTGCGCACAGCAGTGAATAGTGTACAAGTGCGCAAACACAGCAGTGAGTACTGAACAAGTGCGCACACACAGCAGTGAATAGTGAACAAGTGCACACACAGCAGTGAGTAGTGAACAAGTGCGCACACACAGCAGTGAATAGTGAACAAGTGCGCACACACAGCAGTGAATAGTGAACAAGTGCACACACACAGCAGTGAATAGTGTACAAGTGCACGCACACAGCAGTGAATAGTGTACAAGTGCGCGCACACAGCAGTGAGTAGTGTACAAGTGCGCGCACACAGCAGTGAGTAGTGAACAAGTGCGCACACACAGCAGTGAGTAGTGAACAAGTGCGCACACACAGCAGTGAATAGTGTACAAGTGCGCACAGCAGTGAATAGTGTACAAGTGCGCAAACACAGCAGTGAGTACTGAACAAGTGCGCACACACAGCAGTGAATAGTGAACAAGTGCACACACAGCAGTGAGTAGTGAACAAGTGCACACACACAGCAGTGAATAGTGTACAAGTGCACACACACAGCAGTGAATAGTGTACAAGTGCACACACAGCAGTGAATAGTGAACAAGTGCGCAAACACAGCAGTGAAGTGAACAAGTGCACACACACAGCAGTGAATAGTGAACAAGTGCACACACGTGCACACACACACACAGAAGTGAATAGTGAACAAGTGCACAAACACAGCAGTGAATAGTGAACAAGTGCACACACACACAGCAGTGAATAGTGAACAAGTGCACACACAGCAGTGAGTAGTGAACAAGTGCGCACACACACACAGCAGTGAATAGTGAACAAGTGCACACACACACACAGCAGTGAATAGTGAATAAGTGCACACACACAGCAGTGAACACACACCCAGAGCAGAGCAAGGGCCCCTTAGTCATGGTATTGAAGGTGGAGAGAGTGTTGTTTATTCACAATCCCCACCTTCAATTCCTATCGGCATGGGAATCGAACCAGCAACAGGTTTTCAGGTTGCAAGCCCGACTCCCTCACCATTAGGCCACGACTACCCCAATAATACCAAAACCCCCCCAGAAGTACGTAGCATGAAATCTTACATCCCTCATGTGACCACATAAGTTATTAGACATTTCTACCTTAAAAATAAGAATGATATCTTACCAATCGACGAATATCTCGCTCACAGTCCCACTTGATCTTGGTAATTTGTTCCTGGTGCGCTTGATGTTCAGTGCGCAAGTCACCTGCCTTCATCTTGTCGGCTATAATCATAGTACTAAGCGCTTCATCCGTCTGCCGTTTGGAAGACTTCAGCTCTGCTATTTCTTGCAGCAGCTTTACACGCTCGTGGTCAAAGAATCGACGGGCTTCCTCTCTGGCCTCTAGCGTTAGCGCAGTACGTACTTTCTCGCCACTGCCATCACGCAGCGCACTGAGTGCAGTCCGTAAGCGCTGGATCTCGCCTTCTTTAATCTTAGCTGTGCGGGCTAATTCCAGTTCATGCTGTCGTGTTAGCGATTCCCTCAGCGCAGCGAGTTCCTTTAACTTTTCCTCGTGCCAGCGGGCCCGTTGCTCCGTCAGCGCCGCAGTGTGCCGATGCTGCTCCTGTTCGCGAATGCGCTTGCCTTCCTGCACCTTTTCTCGCTCCAGTTTGGTCACCTGCAGAAATGAGTTCATGAATAGCTATACCTGATAACCCAAGTACATCTTGGAGACGTCTATTTGATGTCAATACGCCTGCAATACGTCTCCACCCTGATAGCACACGTACTCTGCGACGTCTATTTGATGTGCGTGTATTTACATCTTGAATACGTATTTTTTTTAGACTGTTTGCTCATCTGTGATACATTTATAGGATGTTTCCTATAAGATGTCAAATAGACGTTTAGAAAAAAAGATCTGTATGATTTAGAATGTATGTAAAACTGACATCTTAAAGACGTCTATCAGATGTTTTTACACAGCAGATGCTTTCCAGATTAACAGATCTTTAGCAGACATCGTACAGATGTACCTGTGCTATCTGCCCCTGATATTATGCGTACATCTCAGAGACATCTATCTGACGTGTGTGTATTTACATTTTTTTTTAGAGTTTTTGCTCATCTGCACCATGTCTATAGGATGTTTCCTGTCAGATGTCAAATAGAGGTTTAGAAAAATGTTTATGATTTAGAATGGATGTAAAACGGACATCTTAAAGGCGTCTATCAGATGTTTTTAAACAGCAGATCCTTTCCAGATGAAGTGATCTTTAACAGACATCTTGCAGACGTGCGTGTGCTATCTATACCACAAGAGGTAGTGCTTTTGTTAATATTGCATTTAGCCAATGTATGTTCCAGGTGGACAAATATGGTAAAGCAGATTTAATTATTTTCTTTGTTACTCCAGAAATCATTACCTATGAGGGTTCATTCATTGTGAATGCCACACTTTCAGATTCACTAGTACTCTAAGTAAAGTTGATTGCCTACCTTGCATTTTTCTTGATGCAGTTCAATTTGAATATCAGTTAATTTAGACCTGAGATCTTCATTGGCTGCCTGTAAAGCAGAGATGAGCGCTTCAGGCTTCTCGCCCTTGGCGCGGCCTTTCTTTGCCATTGGGTCAGATGTAGGGGTTCCTCAAACACTCTTATTGTCCATCACTTCAAGTTACACTGTCATTTCCAATTCCGTCTTTTCCTCATTATCCTTGCAGTCAGAATACCTGTGGGTGTAAATGGTAACACAAATTTCTGTTATGATTTACAGTAACGGTAATAACAGAGGCTCAACTAAGCATGCACACTGTAGACTAGAACAATCTCGATTCAAATACCCTCACGTTCTTATTTCTGAATGACAACGATTCGCCAGTGCATATTAAAATTTTGACGCACATTCAGATCTGTGTTGGCACTGCCGCAGAGAGCAGTTGTCATGTACACAAACAACTTCGCAGAGAGTCTTCTTACAACAATTCAAATCATCACAGGAATACTGGGATAAAAGATTATAGTTTGGATATAAACACTGATATCTACAGTAGTGATCAAAATAGAGCAGATCCCCTTTTGAAAGTAACTTGGTGCTTCAAATAAAGATTATATCGATTACATTGTTACGCCAGTAGGTGGCGACAAGTGGCTGTTAAAAGCATTGAATCATTGATTCCAGAGATTCATTCAAAAACGCTGATTCATCTTGTAATGGAAAAAGTGAAGTCATTATGAGTGAGTCATTGAATCATTCATTCCAAAAAATTGTTTTCATTTTTAAATAGTCTGCAGCAATTAATATTTGGTCAACACCTCTGGTAAATTGTGTTATTTTGTTTAGTTGTCTGTTTAAAATTGTGGGAGATTCGTAACTTTTTGAAACAAAAATGTGATTCTTAATTGATCAAGAATCATGCAGCTCTACTGTAGACAAATTAAATGGTAATACAAAGATCTATAAAAAAATTAAAAAAACTCGTTTTGTCCAACAGATTCAACTTCAGATTTGTATTTTTTGGTTAGGAAAAGAGGGAAATTTTGAATTATTGGTAACTTGGACTGTGTCTTTTATTTTTGCTACTTCTTTTCAAATGCTTTAATTATGGATCTCATTTAACCAGACCAGGGGTGTCCAGTCCTGCTCCTGGAGGGAAACCATTCTGCTAAATTTAGCTCAAGCCCCAATTAAACACCCAAACACATGAATCAAGGTGTTCAGGATCACTGCAAACTTCCAGGAAGGTGTGCCTCCCTACTTTCAATCTTTAAAAACTGAAAATCCATTAAAAAAAAGATGTTTCACACTATGACCTTTTAAATATTTTTGGAATAAAATAGCCAACTCCATATTGTTTTGCTAATTAATTCGAGAAAAATACAAAAATGAACAAAATTACGTGCTGATATACTTCACCCTCTGGTGTTGTGCTGTCATTTTAGAAAAAAAAAAAAATCATAAGAATGGTATGAAACAATGACTTTTATGGCAGTTGCTATGTGACCACAAAAAAAAAAAAAAAAAATGATTCGGTGTCATTCGCGGTCAAAAGTGATTCAGCATTGGAAATGAATGGGAAATACGCAAAAATGCGAAAATATAGAGAATATTTTTGTGTGTACAATCTACAAATCAGCCATGATGCAAAAAAAAAAAAAATTAAGGGGTGATACTCTATAATATCAAGAGTGCGAAATAGATGCAAATAGCCTATAAAACACATAAAAATAGTCTTTCTCTGTGTTCAGGTTTGACTGTAGTAAAAATGCATAAAATGTATCTAAATATATATCCAAATCCACAACTTAAGAAATATAAGTGTTAATGTATAAATAAAAATAGCCTCTTTATATAGAGCTATATGGAAATCCAGTGGTTACATCATGACATTACAGATGTTTTTATTTTTTTACTTACCAGATGACACTAATCTGCCTTTAAAAAAAAAAAAAAAAGTATTTTAAAGGCATGAAATACTGCTTTAATTGAAAAGTAATCAAAAAAATTGAATGAAAACAGCTTTTCTTTGTCTCATCGCATTTATTTATATATATTTTTGAGAACCGTAAACCGCAAAAGCTATTGACGGCATTGCCAAGAGTTGCCATGACAACACGTGCAGTAAACCCACACACACACACACACACACGCTGTGTCACACAAGCAGTTAGACACTAAATCTGACTTTACTAAACAACAGGGGAAGTTGCTCGTGTCAACCACGCTTCACTTCTTCTGCAGTGAGACATAAACTCAAGAAGACCTTCATTACATAAACGGATTATGTAGAGGCATTATGATGATAAAGAGATTGTGATGACGGTGATTAAGAGATTGTGAATGAAGACTGAGACACTTGTCTCTCCAGATTCTGTTTCAACACCCTAGAACCTGAAACGACTACAAATAAGGCACACTTACAAGGGAAAAAAGGACGTTCTGGTTGTACAAGACAGCATGAAGCATTCAACAAAGCATCAATAAGAGCATCTAACAACTCCTAAATGGCCCAAAAAAAATTTTGAAAGGGTTTCTTCAAATTATTTTGATCCTTATGGTGGTGTTAAGTTGCAAATCAAAATCAAAAATCCAGCTCCACGGCTCTATGATACTCACCGAGTGTGACTTGCATTGCTCTCGCGTTTGTATGTTCCCTAATAGTCTGTTCTTATGGCTCAATCAGACCTCAAATTACTGATTTTGATTGTAATTATTTATAGTCACAGGTTGCTTGCATGGTCACAGATAACCTGCTTTCTGTAAAATAAAAATATTACAATTATTTTCTAATTATGATAGTTTTCTATCATATTCTAGAAGCCACTGCTCAGATGGTAACTGCAGTGCACCCAAATAGAAATGTCCATGAAAGCTCCATTGATTATAACGGATCTAAAATGGATCTGGAGCCATTTTCCACATCACTAAAGTACTTACTGAAACCATCCGGCGCAGTGAGACGGGACCGATTGCGTTCGAGATGTCTCTCGCTCATGTGAAACCATATATTTCACTGTAAAAAAAAATAAAAAATGAATCATTGGTCTTGTAATTTTCATTAAAAAATGAAGGTGATATTTCGGTTAAGCACTGTATAGAAAATATTGAGAACATTTCACTAATAAAACCAAGAGATTCATTTTCCTAATTTTATTTGTGTGCAGTTGAATTGAAGAACCGATTAAGCTAATAAAATTAAGCAAAGAAGCTGATTGTTTTAAGAGAATTAGCTCAGTTACGCGGTTTTATTTCGACACCCCATTGTTAGTTCATTGTAAGTTTATGTGTTTTTGAGTGAATGTTTAACGTTCAGTTATGTGTGACATTTGAAAGAGTATCTGTTACGTTGAAGTTTTGAGAGCCGAGCTTATGGTTAGGTTGTGAGCAACTGCATGCACTATTAAACTGTGTAATAACTGTGTAATAACTGTGTAATAACTGTGTAATAACATTGCTATTGCCAGTAGAGTAACAGGCTTGTTCTTACATTCTCTTAATTGTACAAAATAACTCAAAGTCATATATTATCAAGTCATTTCTATTCACTTAAAATAAAAAAGGACATTAAATGAACTGTGTCATAGAAACCATTTTACATGGTTTATTCAGGTAGATTGCATTAGTGTGTCAAACCTTAAAGTCTCCCTGAAATCAAAATGTAAGAAACGGCTGGAGTTTACAATGAAACTGAAGGTTTACCAAGTTTAACGGCTGTGGTACAAACGAAACACTATTGGATATTTTTTTTTAAAAAGGGGTGGGACTGTTCAATATGTCACGCCTTATCTTCCTGTTTCAGTTGAAATTACGTCAAAACACTGAATAATGCTGTGGCAATCCATGGCAATCGACTCGTCGCAAACAGTTTGATTGACAGGCGATCTGACCAATCATAACCCCGAATCCGCATTTTGTCCGTCAAAGCGGTCAGGGGAGTTAGTAGATGAACGTTGGTGAACTTGAATCACGTCTTGAAACAACATTCCTTCAGATGTTCATTCATGTTTATATGATGATACGTTATTTATAGTTTAAACTTCTTTAAAAAAGGACGATATTTTAAATATGAAACCGTTTCATACGTTGTCAGTGTCCTCTTTGCTCCAGGATGTATTTTTCACTGTATGAGAACATGATGTGTGGGTTGTCGGCCATAGCAACAGTAACTAAAGGGGGCGGGGCTTTGCGAAGGGTCAACGCACAAGGGTCTTTTACTCGTGACATGTGATGAGCTCACCATTGTTGCAGTTGCCGTTCAATAGATAATAAAAATTACAAAATTTGCACATCTAAAAAGCTCATCTAGTGGAGATTAACTTTAACAGATCCTTCCCTCTGCCACCGAAATGACTTTCTGAACCACGTTCCTGCTGTCGTTTGGGGAAACTGGAAACTGCTTACTACTGCCTTGTTGGCCGAGGACGACGCTCCTGGTTATGTCATTTGTAGCAGTTGATAGAGAGGTTAATCTTCCCGCCCACCAGAGTCTGAGATTGAACAGCTTTAGATGTTTTAGATTATACTGTGCATGTTTGACCGCAAAATCCATTAGATTACTGTCCCTCCAAAGAAGCTCAGTTTATCCCAAACACACTGCAACACCCCAGCGCTGTCCAACTAACAACACCTTCCTTTCACATCCTCATCAAAACCCGTTTCATTACATGTTGTGGTCAGAATTTCCTCTCTGGACATCAGGTTCGAATGCGTTCCGCTTTTAGCACATTCAGGGGTGTAATGTAACGAAGTCTTATTACCGTACTTGAGTATTTACATTTCTGTCGACTTTTACTTTTACTCCACTACATTTCTTAAATAAAATGTATACTTTTACTCCGATACATTTCCCCAAAGCATCTTCGTTACTTACTACAAAATAAAAAAGGAAGAACACAGACTGTAAGCAAACTCGTGCAAACAAGTGCTCGCATTGATTTCATTTCGCGGGTTGTGTTCGTTGCTGGAGCGGCTGAGGAGAGTGCGGCACGAGAGCGACCTCTAGAGGCCAAATAAAACTATGACTGACGCCTCGTACAGTTTGTTTTGGCACGTGACGCGAGGCTGCGCGCTGCACAGAACGGGACACTTCAAAAACGGATTTAAAACAGACAACAAAGCGGTATGTTATACAGTACACTACGGTATATGTTTTGATGTCACTAAAGTAATGAGTTTGTTGACTAGACGCTGCATTAGTGGAGAACAGCAGTGTGTTTGCTGACGTTAGTAGTAACGTTACCTCAAGCGATTCAATGTGACAAAAACACCAATTGTTTAATGTCACGAGTGTTACCCTCTATTTGCATTTGTTCGATTTTATGCATTCTTTATCCAGCGAAGATGCATATTTAAATTGTATCCTAATCCTGCAGTCGACAGAAACATACATCAGAAATGTGTTCGATTTCAGTTCCTTTATGGCACTTTAACACATATTTCATCAAGTGTTCTAAAATAGAATCAAGTAACGAGTGAAAGTACACATAAAATATGCCTTTGTGCATAAATAGGGCCATTTTTAAGCACGATTGTTTGGATTTATGTGAAATGGAAACACTTATAATAGAGTTCATTTGTGACATTAAAGGTTAATGAAAGCGTTGTTCATTGTTAATTTCAATATTTACATTTTAAAGTTGCCTCTTACATTAATTATAACGCACTATGAATTACCGTGAATGATCAAGGTATAATTAATACATTAGTATTTTTTTATATTTAAAACTTACAATAAACATTTTGCCTTTTTTTTAATTCAAAGCAAACATAACATGAAAGAGTTAAAACAATCTTGCTGCTCAAACTGTGGATAGAACCATTTTTACTAATATTTTATGCTGCTTTGGTATTTTGCATTTACTTGTACATTTACTTTAAATACTTAAGTATGTTTAATATATAAAAAAAAAATACTTTTCATACTTAAGTACAAAAAATATCACTTACTTTAAAACTTTTACTCAAGTAATACTTCTACCAAAGTCATTTTCTGGTAAGATATCTGTACTTTTACTCAAGTATGGTACTTTATACAGCACTGAGCACATTATGCTGACTTTAATAGCGCGTGGAGGTTGTTATTCTCATTAATACGCATGCGTGCCAGACAATAATTTAAGACAGAATGCATCTTGACGCCACACTATGAAACCACTATCACTAATACCATATTAACCCAGAAACGGATGAATCTCAAATGCGCACACTGTACCACTGGATGCTAAATTTAAAAAAAATATATATTTGTGTGGAGCAATAATCTGATTCCTCCCGTCCCATCTGTCTGCAGACTTAACAAATTAGCTGCCGCAGGGTCATCCGGTCTGATTTAGCCGTCTATCGTAGGGTTTGCATCCATAAATCCCTCTGAATGGATCTGTTTCCGGCGTTTGTGTGTGCCAAGTACAGGACACACACTATCACAAATGATATTTCCAGTGGGAAACATCTTTTTTTTCTAAAAGAGCTTTGCATTCTAGCAAGAGCAACATTTACTGTAAATCTGCGATCACATCTACTGCACGAAATCCCATGGATGCATAAAACGGCATTCGCTGCGGTATATATTTTGTGAATATTCACACTGGCGGTTTGGTTCACTCTTATATTCACGGTTCTTATTCATGGAGTAAAAGTGCAATACTATTATATGGCCTATTGTTTATCGATTCAATTCACCTTTATTTCAATAGCGCTTTATACAGTACAGATCGATTCAAAGCAGCTTCACAGCGATTACAGGAAAATGATTCAATCAAAAGTTAAATTCGGCTGTACTCTATTAGAGAGTCGTGTCATTGTTCAGCTGAAGTCAGTTCAGTGTCGATTCAGTTCCATTGGAACGATCGTCAACTATTAAATTAGTTTATTTCATCTATAAAACAGTGATGTCACTGTCCAGCTCAACTGACCCTACCCCGACAGTTTGATTGACAGGCGATCTGACCAATCATAACCCGGAATCGGCCATTCAGTCCATCAAAGCGGTTAGTAGATGAACGTCGGTGAACTTGAATCACGTCTTGAAACAACATTCCTTCTGATGTTCATTCATGTTTATTTGATGCTATAAATGAACTAGAGATGATCGAGGAGCGACACATTAAACACACACTAGACGCTATTTATCAATTAAACTTCTTTAAAACATTACAATATATTAAATATGAAACTGTTTCATTTGTTGTCAGTGTCCTCTTTGCTCCAGGATGTATTTTTCACTGCGTGAGAACATGATGTGTGGCGTGAGAGCGCATGACTTGTCATGCATAGCAACAGTAACTAAAGGGGGCGGGGCTTTGCGAAGGGTCAGTCCAGTTCTCATAATAATGCTGAATATTAAGTGTCCCCAACTAAGCAAGCCAGAGGAAACTTATATTTTCTAAGTCTTTGTTTTCCAGTGCAAAATTTGCTGCCGCCCTGTCAGAGATGATGGGGTGTTGTCAATGTGTCAGGTGTGGGACGAATGACGCACCCAAGTTTAACATTTAGTCAAGGATTGTAAAGTAAAGTTATGGGTGTTTTTTTTTTTTCTTCTCAAATCATTGTCATATGAGTCTCTACATGGTATTGATTGAAGGATTTGTTCACTTTAGAAATAAAATTTCCTGATAATTTACTCTCCCCCATGTTTTTGTCTTTCTTCAGAGGAAAAGAAATGAAGGTTTTTGAGGAAAAAATTCCAATAGTGGACTTCAATGGGGTTCAACGGGTCCAAATGTCAGTTTCAGTGCAGCTTCAAAGATCTACATGA
>CM074313.1:7536774-7566774 GCA_037194245.1 Opsariichthys bidens
GTCGTGAATAATCCAGGCTAAGGTCAAAAGACAGGCAGACAAACAACACAGGCACGATCCGAAAACAGGCAAAACAAGCCAAGGGTAGCGCTCAGAAATGTTACAGTATCAACAAGACTTCGCAAATAATCAGGGAAACAGAACAGACTTAAATAGGGAGCTGGATTGGCTACAGCTGGGCACTAATTAACATAAGGGGCTTATGGGAAGTGTAGTGTATGGAGTCCATGATAGAGTTCTGAAACGGGAGGGCGACATCTAGTGGCAGGTGAATGGAGAACAACAGAACAGGATCCATAACAACAATATTCTACCTTTGAGTCATAATGTGGCTCATACTGGCCTCCAATTCCATAATTTGCAATCTGTAAAAAAAAGTGAATTTTTAGTTAGCCATAACACATAGACTCAATTCTCATATGAACAGTCAATTTTGGCCTCTCTTTGAAAAACTGTGCGTTTTCTTGTCAGACAAAAATAACATGAACAGAAACAATCTGTATTGCATAAAGTGCATCTTCAGGCCCTGATCCAGGTCTGTAAAATTCATGGCCTGAACATCTGAGAGTCAACCATTTAAAATTAACATGCTATACAGATCAATCCATTATACTAGTTTATGCTTGAAATGTGATTTGGTTAGGACTGAGAATACCTGGAGCTCCTCTGCTGTCTCCAATTCTAGACCAGTGACATCAGCGATTCTTCTGTTGATCGTCGCGATCGCAGGATCTTCATCTTCGGAGAGCCACGCACTGAGAGACATAGAGCACGGTCACATTAAGAACTAAACTGTCTGTCCTCTCAACTGCAAGCTGCCCTGGACTAGAAGTATTCCCTTACAGAGTAGTTTACTGTTGGTGTTTTGTTTTTTTAATTACAAGCCCCGCTGCACACGAGTCCTCGACCTTGACACTAACAACTCACTGTACAAAGTTAAGCTGCATATTATTTGACTGTATGACTGTCAGCGTTTCACTGTACCCACAATACCTTTCAAAAGCATATACTCCAAATGGTTCAAAAACAGCATGCGATTTACTTTGGTTATGCCCTTTGTTAGGCGTTTTAGGGATATTTTACTGGAATGCTAAAAATCGCAGCAATTTTTCTGGGATTTATCAGGGATGCGATTACTCAGGTCTACGGAGCTGGAGGGTTTCCTTCGCATCCACGAGTTAAGGGCCACTGTACTCCTAAGGCACAAGCCATGGGCTCTCCTTTACAAAATTTTTGTGTTGTGGCACCGTCAAGGTGTTTCCCATAGCTCCAGCTCATGACGCAGGGTCATGTTCCTTACTCAGGGAACAAGGGTTAAATGTGTAAACGAGACGTTCATCAAACTATGATGGAAACACACTTACCAAATAAATCCTTCGATAAAAAGCCGACAATAATCGGAGACCCCCCTCATATAACTTTTTGTATGTTCCACAGAAGAAAGAGAACCGTAGAGTTTTGGAATGACAGGAGCGCGAGTAAAGTGAGTTTCCATTTTGGGCTGGAGGCACATACCTTTTTGACACACGGGATGCAGCAGAAACTTTCTTCCCGGAGACTGGATCTATGACTTTAGCTCTGGAAAGCTAAATATACATAGAGTTTTGTGTTTCATTAGCTAAATATGGTTGATTACTAATAATACATTTTTTGATATTTACAAAATAGTAGAGAAAATTATCAATAATATCAGTTATCAATTAAAAATGTATAATTCCCTATACATACACGTACGCACACACACACAGAGAATGCTTCAACAAATAATTCTTCCTCTAATATTAACGTTTTCCCTGCCAGCGTTTTCAGCCACCACCAGCATTTTTGACAATTTCCACAAATATTTCATGGCCCCCAGAATATTTTGTCGTATGAATATCTGAACATGCGATATATCAAAAGAAAGATGTTCCATCAATGGCAGTGAAAGAGTTAACAAGTCTATACTGAAATAATACTTGCAAAAAAAAGTGCAATATGTAATTGTAACCATAATTATTTTACACAAAGAGTTGATGAGCATGGTTTAGTGGTTTAATCAAAACATAAATGGCATTTATTGTACCTTTTATATTAAATTTGCATACCTTTGGCCTGGCCAGAGTTTTGATGGTGTCTATCTCTCCTTCGGAAAGAAAGTCATGGTATCGTAGTATTGTAGGCTGATCCCACTCCACTTCCTCTTTGAACAGCACCAGTGGGTTTCCTCTTCCTGTTCTGTACCTGCACACCAGTTTTCTCTCTCTCTGTGGCGTCTATAAGCAATACCGCAATATTACTTCACATGAACACATTCAATCAAATCTTCATCACTTTAAGTGTACATTTTATATTATACAGTATTATACCAATATTATACCATTCTTGTTATATGTAAAACATTTACTTTTGATGTGTAATGTTTGTTTTATTAATCCTTTTGTAGAACAGTGCATCCGGAAAGTATTCACAACTATTTCCATTTTTTGTTATGTTACAGCCTTATTCCAAAAGTGATTAAATTCATTATTTTCCACAAAATTCTACAAACACTACCCCATAACGACAACGTGAAAGAAGTTTGTAACATCATACTCAAAAAGACTTGAGGCTGTAATTGGCATCAAAGGTGTGTTTTTCATTTTTAATAAATTTGCAAAGATTTAAACAAACTTCTTTCACATTGTCATTTTGGGGTATTGTTTTGTGGAAAATAATGAATGTAATCCCTTTTTGAATAAGGCTGTAACATAACAAAATGTGGGAAAAAGTGAAGCGCTTTCCGAATGCACTGTATATTAGCCCAGATTATCCAATAGCTAACCTAGTAAACTTTAGTAATTCCAGTAAATATTTAGTTCTCAAAAGCACTTGTTGTATAATCCTGGTAACTTTGTTTACAGGAAGATCAGTCTGGCAGCCAGGGGTTACTCCGAGGTCCCAAAGGTCGATTGTAGTGCCCAAAGAGCAGCACCAACTGGAGGAACTGTTCGAGACTCCTGTCCAGGGCCTGTAGGTTGACCTCATCGATGAAGACTTGCAGTGCCGTTGGACAGGCTGCCTCTGCCCTGCATGCCATTGCGATCAGACCAAGGCACTTAAAGAACTGCAACCGGGGTAGTCCTGACCCCGAGGTGACACAGGAGTTGCACTCGGCAACCAAGTTTGGCCTACATGAGACGAAGGTCAAGGCATGGGCAACCAACAGGCGACAAAGGTCACGGCGCAAACTCTGGGTCGGGCGATGTCCACTCTGGTGGTCCAGGAGCGGCATCTGTGGCTTAACCTTGCAAATATGAGAAATGCTGAGAAAGTGAGCCTTCTTGACACTCCCATCTCCCAAGCTGGCTTCTTTGGACTTCTCGCAGCAGTTCTCAGCATTGAAGACAGAGGCGATTAGGCACATATTGCCCCAGAGCGACTTGGCAGCCACCTTCATATAGGCCTCTTAGGTCTGTCTGTCACCGGAGCCGCCCCCCTGCAGCAGACGCACGACTCCGCCGCAGCCCGAGCCAGGAACCCGGCCTCAATGGAGGACCCGATCACCGGCAAAATCTCAGACAGGCTTCAAACCAGCCCTAAAACAGATGACCATGGGAAAAGTTTAGCTGCTCTGACTCGCCTTGTCCAGAGTAAGGCACGGCCTTCACTCTGTCCCCCAGTGGAGGGACGGGAGGAGATGGATTTTTGTTTTCATTTGGAGGTGGTGCCAGACGCCGAAGGGGCGATGACTTTTTCATTGTCAGAAAAAGAGCAGTTGTACTCATTGGTACCCCACTGTAACGTCCGTCAGAGGGTTTGAAGTCTGTACAGATATAGAAAACAGTTGGCAGAAGGAAAACCCGAGGTGAATTAACTGGCAGCCTGGACGCGGAGCCTCCTTAACCATCACAGACCAATTCCATCGCGGGCTCTTGGAGTGAGGTTGGGGTTTCAACGCCTCTATGACTATGGTCACAAGATCGAGACTCAAAGCCTCTGACGTGGAGACCTCTGCTCCGCTAAGAGAAGTGGGCATTCACTTTCTCAATAATCTCGATGACTGGCTAATTCTAGTGCACTCTTGAGACCTATTGTGTGCCCACAGAGATCTGGTGCTCGAGCACCTCAGCTGGTTGGGGCTTCAGGTTAACTGGGAAAAGAGAAAGCTCTCCCTAGAGCAGAGCAGCTCTTTTCTCTGTATGGAGTTGGACTCAGTCACTATGATAGCATGTCTCGTGATGGGGCATGCCTGAATTCTTTACAAATTTCGCCTCCAATACAGGCTGGGGCACTGCCTTCACAGACTCAGGGAGGATGTAGAGCAGGGGTGGCCAACGTCGGTCCTGGAGAGCCACAATCCTGCAAATTTTTGCTCCAACCCTAATCAAACACACCTGAACAAGCTAATCAAGGTCTTAAGGGTTACTAGAAAGCTACAGGAAGGTGAGTTTTTATCAGGGTTGGAGCTAAACTCTGCAGGACTGTGGCTCTCCAGGACCGACGTTGGCCACCCCTGATGTAGAGCAAGGTTGTGTCTTACTGGCCCACCCAGAGCTCATGGTTCTTGTGTCAGCCCCTCCCTGGTGAATTCAGATTGGATCCCAATCTGGCACCCATGCCCAGACCTCTGGATCCTCCATGTCTGGCCTCTGTATGGGAAGTGGAAGACCTGAGTGGACCATCACCAGCAGTGATGGACACTTTCACTCAAGCCAGAGGCCCTCTACGAGGTGGCTATATGCTTTGAAGTGCCATCTTTTTGCCAGTTTCCTAAGGCGAAGACCCACATAGATGCGCCGTTGGGTCAATGCTTTCCTTCTGCAGGGAAGGCTGGAGAGGAGGTACGTGGCTGCTATAGTGGCACATCATGACACAGTGGACTGCAAGTCCTTTGGAAAGCATGACCTGATCATTAGGTTCCTCAGAGGCTAAATCCTCTCCTCTGAGACCATGCTTTATTCTTTCTTGGGATCTCTCTTTGGTCCTGCTGGTCCTACAGAGAGCTCCATTTGAGCCCTTTGATTCAGTTGAACATCTGACCGCACACACTTCCATCAAGAGGGACTTGCAAGTGCTGTCTGTTACTGACACATGTATATTTCTAGATCTTCTCAGGCTACAACTCACCATCATAACCTTCTTGCCTGTGCATAGAGTCTCATATGCTTTATCCATGGAGAGAACAGGAGAGTCAAAGTGAGGGATGTGTTTTGCAGTCCAGTCCCAGGTCTTCATGTTCTCTATTATGCTTTTGTAGAGGTAAAATGCAGGCTGAAGCAGATCTCCCTCGGAGAGACCTAAGAACAGATGCAAATTAGATGCATTATAAATGAGAGTGAATTAGTGCATTTGTTTCAGGTGATCTTCATTTAAAAAAGCCTCTGGAGTCTTCATGAAGGCTGGCAGTTGTGCATAAAGTTGCATTTCGGGCCACTCCAAGCCAAATCTCATGAAGAGAATATGGTTACACTTTATTTTAAGGTGTCAGTATTACAGTGTAATAGTTTTAGGTTTAGGGTTAATTGCATGTAATTATGCATAATTTCTAGTTATTAATGCATGTAACATATGTAACAATGACACTGTAAAATAAAGTGTTACCGAGAATATTTACAGATTTGTTTATAGTGGGTGTCTTTAACGACTATGTACTTGCGGAACATAAAAAAGAAAAATTGTGTTCATTTTGTATTGCAAAACGCTTTTGCAACTATTAAGGTGTAGATATTGAATATAATTTTTTACTTTCATATTATTATGATTTTTTTTTTTTTAGCGGAACAGATAGATGAATATATGGGAGGTGAATATAACTGAATTAATGTCTGAAGTAATTACAGTTCTTGTAAACTTACCTTGCCCAGATGTCAGCTGCATCTGATGGAAAAATGAAGCAAGCTGGTAAAGAACTTCCTCTTTAGTAACAACGGCTTCCTCGCCCTTATTGAGTTTTCTGAAGGTTTCCTCCATCCAGAGGAGGGCATACTGAAAGCGTTGATTGAGATAAGAGATCATGGCGATGTGAAAAGTTTCATCTGGATCCAGTCTTAAGTTGTGGTTTGTTTCTGAAAAGCCACACATCAAGCTGACGTCACTAAAACTCTTAAGAGCCTCAAACACAAACTTGATTGACAAGGCATTGCTCCGTGATTTGTAACTGTTCCCAGATGAAAGTCCCACCCCAAGTCTCTTTTCTGGTCTCTAGATATGACACTGTCCAGTATAAATCTATAGGATTTTTCAGAATTTTAGAAGCAAGCAAACAGTTGCGATCCAGAGCTCTATGTATGTATGCAAATTCGGGGTTATGATTGGTCAGATCGCCTGTCAATCAAACTTAAGATTAGGGGTTTGTTCAAATCACTTAGCAAACAATACTAGTGATAAAGAACAAATAAAACCGCCATGAAACGCACCAGAAAATAACGTGATGTTCCTCGGATCTAATCTGTACATTTCTTGCAGTCGAACCAAAGCCATCACCACACCTTCTGCATCATCTGCACTGGGGAGAGACTGAGCTGTTGATTTCAGGTTTTCCAAAGCATCTGTAAGAAATTAGAAATGTTACGGACAGGGCTGGGTGTGTTACTTTTAAAATGTATTTCACTACAGATTACAAAATACATGCTTTAAAAAGTCATTTGTAACGTATTTCGTTACATTACTCAAGTTTAGTCACTTCATCTAAATACTTTAGAATACTTTGGAATACTAATAAGTGTGGAACAAACACAAAAAAGGTCATTGAGAGTTTTTATCTCACAATTCTGACTTTTTCCCTCAGAATTGAGTGATATAAAGTTGCAATTGTGAGTTATAAAGTCAGAATTATGAGATAAAAACTCACAATATTGAGAAAAGTCAGATTTATGAGATATAAACTCACAATATTGAGAAAAGTCAGAATTATGAGATATAAACTCACAATATTGAGAAAAGTCAGAATTATGACATATAACTCATATACTAGATTCACAATTACAAGTAAAAAAGTCAGTATTGCAAGTTTATATCTTCCAATTCTGACTTTATAACTTGCAATTGTGAGTTTAAATCTCGCAATTCTGAGAAAAAGAAGTCAGAATTGTGAAACACAAACTCACAATTGTGAGGGAAAAAACAAATAGTGAGAAAAAGTCACAGTGAGTGAATTATAAAATGACTCCCAAAACATGAAAACAGTGGAAAACATGAAACTGAACTCGTCTTTTTCAGACGGTCAGAGTCAGAGAATCAGCAATCGCTGTTTAAATGACATTAAAACTCAAAGTAATCACTTTGGTCATCTAAAACACTTTTCAGATGGAACTGGAATCTGATTACCACCCATTTAAAATGAAATACAGTCACTCAAATGTTGTATTTTAAATACGTAACTACGTTACTTGTATTCCGTTACTCCTCAACTCTGGTTATGGACAATGAACTCGATCTTTTACGACCCATTCAGTTTAGTTGGCCATCATATTTGCAAACCGTCTACCATAAAAAAAAAAAAATAACAAAAATGAATGAAACCCCGCAGATGCCTCAACAAATTCACATGATATTTTATGGCCTACATAAATCACAATCCAAAGAAATTCCAGTTTCTGAATGATACGTTCTACAGTTAAAGTGTAAAGTCCAGCACGTCTCCTCAGACCTTTAGCACGTTTCCCCTCTATAAGGTCCAGCGTAGTGGGCCACACTTGACTTAACCTTCTCACAAGCTGGAACGCTGCAAGAGGGTTGCTGATGAATTTCTCTGGATCTTCGGGAGTGTCAAAGTCATTCCCAAACACATTCAGAGTCCTGAGAAATAAATGACATCAATACTCAAAAATATAGTAAGATGTATGTCCACATAAAACAGACAGTAAACTTATTCACATTATTTATTAAATGTGTCATTTAATTTACATAATATAACCTTTATTTCTTTATGCATTTTAATAATGTTGAACTTAACTTAGATGATACTCTCCTCTCGTCACACCAGGGTTTAACCCTTATGTGCTGTTCGGGATGTTTTCAGCCACTATGGGGAATTTTTGAGTCTTTAACTTTCTCCGTGTTTCAGCAAATGGAATGATTTTTGGTGACAAATCTTATTTTGACACATATTTTGGGAAAATGCTTTGAAAATGTTCAAAAACTCAACAGAACTCTGTGGGCAAATTCACCACCCTTTCGTTACGATTTTAACTGCTTTAAAAATGTATCAGATAAATATTTTTTTCACATTTTTTTGCTTAAATCTCTTCATCAACCTCAGTCCTGATCAAAACGACTATTTTTTTTAAAAATCAGGATTTTAACTCTTTAATTGCCAAATTCATAAATGATGTCACTGATTTGGGAAAAACATCGGCTTTGATGCGTCGTTCGTTTTTGTGCAGCATCAGATTTTAACGTTTTAAAGAGTTTTTTTTTTTCAATTTAGTAGTTTTGATCAGGACTGAGGTTGATTAATAGATTTAAGCAAAAAAATGTGAAAAAAATATTTATCTGATACATTTTTAAAGCAGTTAAAATCGTAACGAAAGGGTGGTGAATTTGAACAATGCACAAGGGTTAAACTTTCTTTTCTTCGTTTGTAATTCCAAATTAAAGTTCTTCATGGCTCTTTGTGATGACTTTTAGAAGTCGATATCTTTATATCATAACAATGTAACACTTACTTTTTCAGAAGGTTTACTTGGTGCTCCAGAGCTTCTATATATTCATGAAGGCAAGTGGCAAACTTTTTTTTGATGTCTATAAGCCGAATCATATTATCTGCAGACGGCATATATCACAACAGTTGGCATTCGTGGTTAAAGAGAGACAGAGATGTCATTTTGCAATGGACTAACCTGTTGAAGAGTAGAATTCATTTACAGCAACACAGGAAATCCAGCATGATGAGAACAATATGATCCACTTCGCTTCCATTTCGAGCCGAATGTGAAGTGTCGCTCTGTTTCATGCAAAACTAGTCTCTAAGATCTGATGCAACGCTGTAAGTCACACCTTTCAAGAAAACAGATTACAGCTAATTGTGTTATTGTCTGACTGAGTAATCTCCTACGATTAGAAACGCATTACAGCAGGTAAACATACCCAGACATTGAGGTTTCCACGCTGAGGAGAACTGTGGTCTCTAAAAGCAGATGTGTTTACAGTAAAAACATTACAAAATCAAATCGGATTGAGAAACGGGTCATTACAGAGTCTGTTTATGCTTGTGGCGAGTCGTTGCACAGTTTCAGTTGTATTAGTATTCCTGGTTTATATTCTCTTGAATTCTAGTGACTATAATAATATCATCAATCGCAAAATATATGCACAGTGTGTGTGTGTGTGCGTTTTTGTGATTTATGAGGACACAAATGTGTATGACGAGACAGGTATAATGAGGACATTTCTTGATTCCTCATATTTCAAATGGCTTTAAAAACATACTAAACAATGTTTTATTAAAAATGCAGGATGATTTCTGTGATGGGGAGGTTAAGGGGGATAAAATGTACCGTTTGTACAGTATAAAAACCATTACGCTTATGGAATGTCCTCACTTTGATAGCAAAACAAATCTGGGTGTGTTACTTTTAAAATGTATTTCACTACAGATTACAAAATACATGCTTTAAAAAGTCATTTGTAACGTATTTCGTTACATTACTCAAGTTTAGTGACTTAATCTCAATACTTTAGAATACTTTGGAATACTAATAAGTGTGAAACAAACACAAAAAAGGTCATTGAGAGTTTTTATCTCACAATTCTGACTTTTTCTCTCAGAATTGTGTGATATAAAGTTGCAATTGTGAGTTATAAAGTCAGAATTATGAGATTTAAACTCACAATATTGAGAAAAGTCAGAATTATGAGATACAAACTCACAATATTGAGAAAAGTCAGAATTATGAGATATAAACTCACAATATTGAGAAAAGTCAGAATTATGAGATATAAACTCACAATATTGAGAAAAGTCAGAATTATGAGATATAAACTCACAATATTGAGAAAAGTCAGAATTATGAGATATAAACTGACAATATTGAGAAAAGTCAGAATTATGAGATATAAACTCACAATATTGAGAAAAGTCAGAATTATGAGATATAAACTCACAATATTGAGAAAAGTCAGAATTATGGGATATAAACTCACAATATTGAGAAAAGTCAGAATTATGGGATATAAACTCACAATATTGAGAAAAGTCAGAATTATGAGATATAAACTCACAATATTGAGAAAAGTCAGAATTATGAGATATAAACTGACAATATTGAGAAAAGTCAGAATTATGAGATATAAACTCACAATATTGAGAAAAGTCAGAATTATGGGATATAAACTCACAATATTGAGAAAAGTCAGAATTATGAGATATAAACTCACAATATTGAGAAAAGTCAGAATTATGGGATATAAACTCACAATATTGAGAAAAGTCAGAATTATGAGATATAAACTCACAATATTGAGAAAAGTCAGAATTATGAGATATAAACTGACAATATTG
Source organism: Opsariichthys bidens (assembly GCA_037194245.1). Classification (NCBI taxonomy): domain Eukaryota; kingdom Metazoa; phylum Chordata; class Actinopteri; order Cypriniformes; family Xenocyprididae; genus Opsariichthys; species Opsariichthys bidens. The sequence continues at coordinate 7,547,237 of CM074313.1, forward strand.
AGAAAAGTCAGAATTATGGGATATAAACTCACAATATTGAGAAAAGTCAGAATTATGGGATATAAACTCACAATATTGAGAAAAGTCAGAATTATGAGATATAAACTCACAATATTGAGAAAAGCCAGAATTATGAGATATAAACTCACAATATTGAGAAAAGTCAGAATTATGAGATATAAACTCACAATATTGAGAAAAGTCAAAATTATGAGATATAAACTCACAATATTGAGAAAAGTCAGAATTATGAGATATAAACTCACAATATTGAGAAAAGTCAGAATTATGAGATATAAACTCACAATATTGAGAAAAGTCAGAATTATGAGATATAAACTCACAATATTGAGAAACGTCAGAATTATGAGATATAAACTCACAATATTGAGAAAAGTCAGAATTATGAGATATAAACTCACAATATTGAGAAACGTCAGAATTATGAGATATAAACTCACAATATTGAGAAAAGTCAGAATTATGAGATATAAACTCACAATATTGAGAAAAGTCAGAATTATGAGATATAAACTCACAATATTGAGAAACGTCAGAATTATGAGATATAAACTCACAATATTGAGAAAAGTCAGAATTATGAGATATAAACTCACTTACTAAATTCACAGTTGCAAGAAAAAGAGTCAGTATTGCAAGTTCATATCTCCCAATTCTGACTTTATAACTTGCAATTGTGAGTTTAAATCTCGCAATTCTGAGAAAAAGAAGTCAGAATTGTGAAACACAAACTCACAATAGTGAGAAAAAGTCGCAGTGACGAGTGAATTATAAAATGACTCAAAACATGAAAACAGTCGTGGATCATCAGGTCATGACAGGACAGTTCAGTTCACAATTTTTGTTATAAATTCAGTCATTTTGTCTTATTTCAGGACAAAACTAAATAAAAATAACATTTTTATGATCCTCTTAAAAGTATTAAAATGTTGATGAAACTGAACTCGTCTTTTTCAGACGGTCAGAGTCAGAGAATCACCAATCGCTGTTGAAATGACATTAAAACTCAAAGTAATCACTTTGGTAATCTAAAACACTTTTCTGTGATTGGTAGGTTTGGGGTAGATGGGGGACAGAATATACAGTTTGTACAGTATAAAAACCATCACGCTGTGTGTGTGTGTGTGTGTGTGTGTGTCTATATTGAGACAAATATCCCCACAAGTTACAAAAACTCTGGTTTTACTATAGTTGTGGGTCCACCTTTCTTGGTCCCTAAGAGGGAAAACTGCTTCTGAAAAAAACTTTTTTTTTAATGTAAAAAAGTTTTCTGCGAGGGTTGTGTTTAAGGTTTGGGTTAGAATACAGTTTGTACAGTATAAAAAAAAAAAAAAGATGTCAATGGAAAGTCCCCCTTAAACACGAAAACATTTTTTGTGTGCGTGTGGACAGATTCTGTTCCCATGAAAAGTCGTGGCTTGTAAAACCTGAAGGTTGTTGGTTCGATTCCCACGCCGGCAGGAACTGAAGGTGGGGATTGGGAATGAACGGCACTCTCTCCACCTTCGAGCCCTTGAGCAAGACACGAAACCACTAATTGCTCCCCTTGTGAGTCGCTTTGGATAAAAGCGTCTGCTAAACGAATAAATGCAAATGAAAGCACTCCAGACGTTCAGAATATTCACAGCTCACAACAACTTTCGACATTTATTGCAAACGAATATAAAATAAACACGGAAGAACAATAATTTATGCATTACATGAACACAATGACAGTTCCGCTGTGACGTGAAACTCCAGTTTCATCTGCCCAGTGAGGTTAAGCAATGCTAAAAGACTCGATATAAAAGACACAACGCTTGACAAAGCCCAGCCTGCTCACGTCAGTCCGTCCTGACTGGAACCGAGGCACGTTCGAGGCGTCTGGAGTGTCCGATTGTAGTCAAGGCACTGATGGTAGTACTGAGTTCACACGCGGACGTCACTGGATCAGTCCACTTCAGTCAGGCCACATGGTCGTCTGAACTCTTGACCTCTCTCGTGGATCCATTTGTTTGAAACTGCCGAATGAGATGGACTTGTAAATGGCGGCTCGGACATTCGACGGACTTTTCACGCCATGTTAGATTTAAAAACATCGATTTTTGCCCATTCATGAGCTACAGGACATGCATTTAGTAGACTTACCCCATTTACTGCCGACTAGAACCGGACAGGCTGCGTGTCTCGTTCTGTAGTCTCCTTCTCCACTTTTAAAGAGGTTGTACCAGAACACCGCTGTTCCCTGCAGGAAAGAGGAGGATCTTTTTTTTTCAGAATAGGAGTTTAACTCTTGTGTTATGTTCCGGGACCCGTTTAGATTTTCTAGTTGTTGGAAATACTGTTCTTCTTCTTGATATTTTGTGACTTTTTCTCATGCAAAGTTTCAACATGCTGGTGTTTTTTGACACATAGAAACACAACGACTGTTACGTTCGTGATGTTCGCCGCATATTTTAACGCTCTAAAGCAACCGTACTGATCCAAAATAATAACATTTCTTGGTTCTATTTTGTTATTTTCTTTTTTTACTACCTTATGAAGCTAAAAAATGAGGTTTTCCACACTTATTTCAATACAGAAACATGTTTTGAGCAGCAGCATGTGTGTGAAGTTCTGATCCAGAAAACATGAAATGAGTTTACAAAACAGCCAACTTAGGAAAAGTACATATTTTCATTATACAGCTACATTTGAATTGTTCAGTTATGATGTTATAAGAAAAAAAAAAAGTATTTATTGTATTTAAAAATGTACTGTTTATTTTCAGATTTTGTTTTAAAAAATGGTTAAAAAACATTTTCATTAAATCATGTATTTTTTTGGAATATTTGACAAATGTTGATATTAAACGTTTACAATTTGTACCTGAATCTTTGTTGTTTTTCATAGTGTGATTTTTGAGGAATTGTATTGAATCCAATTAGGGTCGATTTGACGCGCTCCACAACGAGTGAACGCAGAAATCCAACAGCGCATGAGGGTTAAATGTTACAATCGGTTGAAATGTATCAGATTGGCCGATATTATTCCAATATATTAAATACAATGTAATGACAGAAAATGAGACTCGAAAGTTTACACCCCCTTGCAGAACATGCAAAAATGTTAATCATTTTAAACAAAATAAGGTTGACAATTGCATGTTATTTTTTATTCAGTAGCGTCCTGAATAAACTATTTCACAAAACAGATGTTCTCATAAAGCCCACGATAGCTGAATTTATAAAAACGCTCCCGTACAAACCCTCGATTGTAGTTTTGTGATGGTTGTTCATGAGTCTGTTTGTCCTGCTCTTCAGAAAAACCCTCCACGTCCTGCACACTCTTTCATTTTCCAGCATCTTCTGCATATTTGAACCCTTTCCAGCAGCGACTGCCTGATTTTGAGATCCATCTTTTCACACCGAGGAGAACCGAGGGACTCGAACACAACCATTACAAAAGCTTCAAACGTTCACTGATCCTCCAGAAGGAAACACAATGTTGTGAGCAGGTTTTTCATATTTTGCTCCTTTTATTCTGCCCTTCGGAAGCTACAAAAGATACTCGTTTTCCAGAAGACGAAAAAAATTGAAACGGTTTTCACCCTCCCTTCTGGAGCATCAGTGAATGTCACACAAAATCAGGCAGTCGCTGCTGGAAAGGGTTCAAATATGCAGAAGATGCTGGAAAATGAAAGAGTGTGCAGGACGTGGAGGGTTTTTCTGAAGAGCAGGACAAACAGACTCATGAACAACCATCACAAAACTACAATCGAGGCTTTGTATGAAATTCAGCTATTTTTTTGTCTTGTGGACTATGTAAATATCTGTTATGTGAAATTCATGATCCTTATTTTGTTAAAATGATTAACATTTTTGCATATTCTGCAAGAGGGATGTAAACCATCGAGCTCAACTGCATATTTACGTGAAATTCTTTTTAAAATATTTATCATACATTAATTGGAAAGACTGTTGGTAAAAGGGAAAGGTAACAGTTTGGTGAAGTGGACAAAGCAACAATCTTAATCAAATATTAGTTGGTTAATTCCAGCATAAAGAAATACGACTTCCAGGCTCATTTCAGCATGTATAATACAGCTTATATATACTACATTTAATACAATCGCCTAGAACTTGAATAGAGAAACTCATTACGGCAGATTCATCATCATCATTGATCTAATGATTTTGAAGGTTTAGAAAATATTTCAAAAGGTGTCCGCACCTTTCTAGGCCAAATCGCTGCTCCAAAATCAGGGAAAACCGTCGCCCCACCGGCCTCAACATCACTCATCTGTAATGTAGAAAGACTATTAACATCAACATTTCATTTAAAAGAGATGAAAAAGTTCACAAATTCTTACTACATAGTCCAGAATATGACTTGGGTCTATTTTCTGAAGATCTAGACTACTAATGCAAAGTACTAAGACCTCAATCTGCTAGGGGTGGCACGGTTCACAAAACCCACGGTTCGGTTCTGAACGGTTCTTCTTGTTATTTTTTCTTTTAATCTTTAACACTCCAGAAACTCCCTTCAGCATTAGATATATACCTCATTAGCTTCATTATCCACAGTTTAGGATACAGTATGAAGTATGAATCGTGCACTAACTGAATTTGACTCGACTTTCAGCACATTATTGGGACCGTCTCCGAGTAAAACCTGGTGAGATTTTGAGACAGCGAGAGAGAAGACACTGATGATGACGTGCTTTTCGTTTGTTTGGCATAAAAAAAAAAGAGCAAGTGTGTTGTTATCTCTACAGGAACTTGTGCCTTTTTAGCACACAAAGATTGAAATTAACTGGCGACTTCAGTGAAAAAAAAAAATATGTTAAAAGACAAAGAGATGAACTCTTTAAACAAGTCAAAATACTTTAAAGATAAATATATAATATAATAACATAAACATCCCCAAAGCTTTAGTTATCACTGAAATGCTGCGGACAGTAGAAGTTTTTTCCTAACCGGCTCTCTCCTGTTTGTGCTTCTTCAAGTCAAGTCATCTTTATTTATATAGCGCTTTTTACAATTCAGATTGTGGCAAAGCAGCTTTACATTAATAAGAAAATGGTGTCATTGTGCAGCTTATTCTATATATTATGGATTCATTCCGTTGCAAATATCAGTAGTTATTAGTCTAGTTAATTTATGTATATCAGCACTGCAGAAAACAGCGACGGCTTCTTCTCAAACGAACTGTCATATTAGAAGTGTTTCAGCATATTGAATGCATTTTGCACACAGTCGCAGTTCTATCTACTGTTTTATTTCCGTTGTCATCGTACGTAACATGAAATCAAAAATGTTCCCACACACGACACGGGCGCATCCGCCAACTCCGGGCACCTTCATTACGGGCCGTTCACATTTCGCGCCTAAAAAAGCGTGGAAAGCGCGGGCCGCGTTGCTTCCATTTTGAGCGCGCTTGCCGCGCGCCTACATAGGAACTAACGGAAATGCAAAAGACGCGATATGTGAACGACCCATTACTCCACTTTTACTGTCTATATGCATGTCTGCACGAAACTGGTCGAATACGGGACTACATTGCGCATGCGTCGAACCGTGCGACGCACACACGGACCGAACGGTTTTTCCTGTACCGTGCCACCCCTACAATCGGCATAATCGTACTGTACTTTATGAAGCGCTCTGGATGAACTGTATCTGCTATATGACAACTTGTGATTAGAGCGGATGTCATGAAACATGAAAAGTGCCTTTTTGACTCAAAGACACCCAGTGCCCACAACAATATTCAAAGGCCACATGACTTTTCCAATTCAGTTTTCACGTGACGTCACGCCCTTAAAGGAACGCCCACCTGGAGGGCAAATCAGTCATTTTTAGAGGTTTGTAGTCAAATCTAATGTAGTAAGACCTTTATTGATCATGCATATGCAAATGAACAGAATATTAATGCAACAGTTTCTCGTTAAGTTTGAAAACCATTATAAAGAAAACACTCATATTCTGGGCTCACGTGTATATAGTATGCATCATCAAAAAGGGTTAAACTGAATTTGATCTTTTAGAGTGCGTTCACACTTGTAGTTCGGTTGGTTTGGACCAAAAAACAAAACATAGTCCTGGTCCTCTTAGCGTTCACACTGGCATTTTTAACAGCGAACCTGAAGTGACCGAACCAAAGGCACAGGGATACGGTCACGACCTGATTGGTCGCTTTCATGACGTATATTTGGCGACGGATCTCGCTTACCAAACGTTCAAAACAACGCTGTGTTCTGGATTAAACGCCGTCATTTTATGCTTTATTTTGACCAGCTGAGAATCACGAAGAGCTCATGAAATGCTCAAAACATTCAAAACAGCTCCAGGATTTCCTCCGTTGTTCACAGAAACAGAAACTTCACCTCCTCGTCGCTCCACGTTTGCCCTCGACTCATTTTGGATACGCCGATCTTCCCGCGTCGTCAAATCAGCGTTGCATCACGTCCTGTTTTTGGTTGGTTTACACGTCTTTGGTCCGTGTCGCGTTCATATATCAGTGGAACCGCACCAGAGTTGGTTTGGAAGCGGACCGAGACTTGTTTGGTGCGCTCCAGGGTTCTTCTACACATGTTCAAACTGAGCAATCGCACCAGGGTTCGTTTTAATCCAACCAAACACGACAAGTGTGAACGCACCCTAAATATCCCTGTTTTAGTACATTAAGGCACTTTAAGGTTGGATTGCACCATTCTTTAGCCTGGTGTTGGTTCACCCTCCGGCTAGCTCTTTAATTATAAAATTAAGCACTCAATTTAAAACCCAGATCAACACATATGTCAGATTTTTTTTTTTTTAAATCATCCTGCTGTTTTTAGTGATGGGAATCACTGCAGGTGTTGAATATGGAGCACAAATTGTGATTCATTTTTGTGACGCGCTCCATAAACGTCATGGAAAGAAACACCGTAAAAACCCCAGAGTTAAATCAACTCTGCTCAGAGAACATTTGGTCCCTCTCTAAATAGTGTTAAAGTCACACTCTTCAGAGATTGAATGTCTTTTATCTTCAGTTGATCTCATCTAAGACTGTGGCTGAAGTCAGTTGTAGTTCTTGTGTTTCTCTATTCTTCAGTGATTCTACTTGTTAACAGCAGGTGTTCATCAATAATGTTCAATCATCGCTTAATTAATTGCTTAATTCTCATTAACTTTATCTTCAGTTGATTTCATCTAAGACTGTGGCTGAAGTCAGTTGTAGTTCTTGTGTTTCTCTATTCTTCAGTGATTCTGCTTGTTAACAGCAGGCGTTCATCATTAATGTTCAATCATCGCTTAATTAATTGCTTAATTCTCATTAACTTTATCTTCAGTTGATTTCATCTAAGACTGTGGCTGAAGTCAGTTGTAGTTCTTGTGTTTCTCTATTCTTCAGTGATTCTGCTTGTTAACAGCAGGTGTTCATCATTAATGTTCAATCATCACTTAATTAATTGCTTAATTCTCATTAACTTTATCTTCAGTTGATTTCATCTAAGACTGTGGCTGAAGTCAGTTGTAGTTCTCGTGTTTCTCTATTCTTCAGTGATTCTGCTTGTTAACAGCAGGTGTTCATCATTAATGTTCAATCATCGCTTAATTAATTGCTTAATTCTCATTAACTTTATCTTCAGTTGATTTCATCTAAGATTGTGGCTGAAGTCAGTTGTAGTTCTTGTGTTTCTCTATTCTTCAGTGATTCTGCTTGTTAACAGCAGGTGTTCATCATTAATGTTCAATCATCGCTTAATTAATTGCTTAATTATCTCATTAACTTTATCTTCAGTTGATTTCATCTAAGACTGTGGCTGAAGTCAGTTGTAGTTCTTGTGTTTCTCTATTCTTCAGTGATTCTGCTTGTTAACAGCAGGTGTTCATCATTAATGTTCAATCATCGCTTAATTGTCTCATTAACTTTAACTCTGCTTCAGTGTGACTTTAACACTGTTTAGAGCGGGACCAGATGTTCTCTGAGCAGAGTTGATTTAACTCCGGGGCTTTTACTGTGAACACTGGTGTTGTGTGTAGCGTTCATGAAGCGGATGACAAGACCTGATGCCGAGTCAAGAGCAAATCACACAACGCATGAGTTCTGGAACCAGGCGTCACAAGATGCACATACTTACATAATTTAAAAAAGTAGCCACACGATTTCCAGTGCCTAATGTTTTGAAAGCATCAGGTTCATCTTTCTATGAAGATAAAATTTTAGAGTAAAGACAGGCAGAGAGGCAAGAAACGCTCGTCTCCGAGCGCACACACACATGTACTTACGTAGTTCAGATAGGTGGCAAGTCTATTTCCATCAACCTTGAGGTTGCTGTCAAAAGGACGCTGCAACAGACGTTTGTGACTTTTAAACCAGATTGAAGTGCAGCAGTGGAATATCTCCGCCTCTGAGGCAACATTACTTTACACTCGATAGGACTATGACAACAAAACAGCTGAACGTTGGGTGTCAAATCAATTTACAAACATGTAATCAATCTAAAACAACAGGAAAATACATTAGCTCCAGTGTTTTATAAGGGAGTTGCAGGTTCTTTTGTCAATCAGAATCACTAATGCATTCAAGTTATCAATAAAAAAATCAAAAAAAAAAAAAATCACAAATTATCAGGAAACTTATTACCACCAGCAATAAACTATGTATTCCAATCTTTTAAGTTAGACACATTTAAAAAAAAAAATTTTTTGCCATCAAGTGACACACTGTACCCACATAAACATAAGTTGCGAGCATCAATGATTGCGGTTCAAGCGCTTTAAAGCCTTTAAGCAAAGGTGTAAACGCGTAAAAAGGCATCACGTTTTATTTAGTAAGCATGTAATTTTTGGACCATTTAGAGGCAAAATACTAAGGAAATACATGGTTTTTAAAGCTTTTTAACAGTTATAGCGCCATCTATTGTCCGATCTCCATTAAAGTTCGGAAGCTTGTTTAGAATCATGTCACGTGATCATCTATTTTTGAGAAGTTCTACGTTTTTGTTTTTGCGTGCTATCGGACACATCCATTATCTAAACTTTTTTTCCGGTTGAGCGAAAAACCTCGGACTAGCTCGCAAAAGTAGGTGTTTTACATAAATGTGAAAGATTTTATTGACAGCAGTATTTTTTGAGGCAAAGTTGTTCTGTATGAGGAGCTCTAACAAATGATATGAATATTGCGTGTACACCACATGATTACAGAGTCATAAAACTCGTTAGCACCACCTAGTGGCCAATTTCAATCAAAATTCTCACAGACCTCTAGGGCTTCATGAGTCGAACACGCCCACCGAGTTTCTTTCCGCTCAAACTTCATTGGCCATATTTTTCGGATACGCCACTATGCTCTTAAACAATTATGACACTTTGGACAAAGACGCTGCATTGCACTTTTCTAGTCAATTGGACTAACAGTTAGGTAGTTATAGCCACTTTCATGTTTTTTTTTCCTGTTATAGCGCCAACTAGTGGCCAATCGCCACAATTTATTTCACGTGACCAAAGATTGAGCTCATACATGTGTGTCCCAAGTTTGGTGAAAATATCTCATTGCGTTCACGTGTTATAGCCATTTTAGTAAAAGTGGCTCCACCCACTTTGAATGTTTTGGCGCCCCTTAGAGGCCGTGAATCGAAATTTCGACAAATACCCCAAAATTCCCAAGGGCGTCAATTCTCAGTCGATCTCTCCTGGCCAGGTGACGATCAAAACATATTTTGCCCGTCTTGCGTCAAGGATTCCAATGATATAAGATACTCAAGCCTACGCCTAATGGTTTAGAAAGCGTTTTCGTACTAAACCACTGATGCACCGCATTTTTTTTCTCTAGAAAACATAGTAAATAGTAGCACTCAGAAGCCGTAGGGTATTGGGTGCCATTTAATTTCAATGCTACACAACTTTCTCTCGTTTTTAAGTAAAGAGGGAGTCACTTCTATGCTTCTGTTATTTATTGTAATACACATTTAATCCATTCTAACAGAATAAACTTACAATATTGTAAAATAATAAACCTTGAATACAACCTTATCGTAAACTTTATTTCTGTGACTGACAAAAAAATTTAACGTACACCAAATTTAATTTCACCGTGTCATTCTTTAGTTATTTCTAATGTGACGTAAATATATGGATATTGTGTGTCAACTGACAGTAAAAACTCCATTGATACACAGAATTCCTTTATGGTCAGAGAAACATTGTTGCTCATTTTTATACATGCACAATGATTGTCTTGGTGAAATATCATGCCACATAATTGAAAGCGATGCACAAGTCTTACCCTTGAGAAATCATAATGTGGTTCATATTGACCTCCGACGCCATAATTAGCCACCTAAGATGCAACAGAATTCATAAGAACACTTGCACCCTTATCACAAAAAGTACGTTACAGAGATAATTCATTATTCACATAAGCAAACATCATGTGCCTAGTGTACAATTTACCACAATGCAATGCATCATTCCCTAAACATCCGTTTAAATATCCAGAGGCTGTATCCCACTAATTACAACTGTTCAACAAGAATGATTTTGTACATAATTGAGTTTTACAGTGTAAAATACATTTAGGTACTCAGTAATAATAACTAACTACATGCATTTAGGGTTAATTGCATGTAATTATGCATAATTCCTACTTATTTCTACAGTAAATACATGTACAATGTGTAACACTGTAAAATAAATGTTACCCATCATTGTACAATTTTATTGTTTAAACATCTTACATGTACAGTACTATAGTATTAACAGTAAATTACAAGCAACTAACCGTAACTATACACTTATTTGTATAATTACACTGGAACAAGAGCACATTAATAACGGGTTACACTTGATTCTAATGTGTCTTTGTTACACTGTAATTATACATTTAAGTACAGAGCAAAAGTAGTAAGTAATACTAAATGTAAGAGTAACTACATGTACTTACTATAGGGTTAGTTGCATGTAATTGTGCATAATTTATAAGAAACTTACAATTTATAGCAATTACAATAGTAGCTACATATAATATAACACTTTGTTTTAGTTATTATGTTACATTATATTTTACAGTGCCATAGTTACAGTTACTACATGTACTTACTGTAATAATAACAGTAAATTATGCATAATTACAAGTAACTAACCCTAAACCAAACTATAACCCTAACGGTAACTATACTTAATAGTTAACTAAGTAGTTTATTCATAGTTTAAGTACATACTATAGTTACTGTTTGGGTTATAGTTTGGTTTAGGGTTAGTTACTTGTAATTATGCATAATTTACTGTTATTATTACAGTAAGTACATGTAGTAACTGTAACTATGGCACTGTAAAATAAAGTGTTATTATATTATATGAGAAGCCAATGGAGGATAGATATTTTGGATGAATCACCTGTAGCAGTTCTGCAGTGTCCACAGTTAATCCCGTGATGTCCTCTATTCTCTGATTGACCCGCTCGATCACTGGATCCTCTTCTCCTTCTAGCCACGCGCTGTAGACACACGAGAAAAAAACGACAATCAGGTAATAGACAAAATTCTGCGAAACAGCTGTATCTCAGTACAAACAAGTACACTTATTAATGTACTACCTAGGGGTGAGCACTAGGACCAATTCACAGGATTAAAATGACTTCATTTCACGGTGAAAATATATAGTGGTTGATACACTGCCTCTACACTTAGAAAGCATGTAGAAGTTATTTTTATCATCGGTACTCTTCAACTGTGAGTGACGGAATCTACAACAAAAATCCAGAAAATCACATTGTATCATTTAAGTTAATCATTTGCATTTTATTGCACGACATCAGTATTTGATACGTCAGAAAAGCAGAACGTAATATTTGGTACAGAAACCTTGGTTCGCAATTACAGAGATCATACGTTTCCTGTAGTTCTGGATTTTGTCCCACTCCTCCATACAGACCTTCCCCAGATCCTTCAGGTTCGCTGGGCCGTACGGACTTTCAGCTCCCTCCAAAGATCTTCCATTGGGTTCAGGTCTGGAGACGGGCTAGGCCACTCCAGGACCTTGAGATGCGTCATACGGAGCCACTCCTCAGTTGCCCTGGCTGTGAGTTTCAGGTCGTTTTTAATGCTGGAAGACCCGGCCTCGACCCATCTTCAATGCTCTTACTGAGGGAAGGAGGTTGTTGGCCAAGATCCATCCTCCCCTCAATACGGTGCAGTCGTCCTGTCCCCTTTGCAGAAAAGCATCCCCAAAGAATGAGGTTTCCACCTCCATGCTTCACGGTTGGGATGTTTTCGGGGTTTTACTCATCCTTCTTCCTCCAAACACGGCGAGTTGAGTTTAAACCAAATTTTTCTAATAATTGCGCCAACAGTTGTTGCCTTCTCACCAAACTGCTTGCCTATCGTCCTGTAGTCCATCCCAGCCTTGTGCAGGTCTACAGTTTTATCCCTGATGTCCTTACACAGCGCTCTGGTCTTAGCCATTGTGGAGAGGTTGGAGTCTGTTTGATTGAGCGTGTGGACAGGTGTCTCTTATACAGGTAATGCGTGGAGAACAGGAGGGCTTCTTAAAGAAAAACTCACAGGTCTGAGAGAGCTGGAATTCGTACTGGTTGGTCGGTGATCAAATACTGATTCATTCATTTTCCACCGCTTATCCGGGGCCGGGTCATGGGGGCAGCAGTCTGAGCAAAGACTTCCCTCTCCCCAGACACTTCCTCCAGCTCTTCCGGTGGGACACCGAGCCAGACATAGTCTCTCCAGTGTGTCCTAGGTCTTCCCCGGGGCCTTCTCCCGGTGGGACATGCCCGGAACACCTCCCTAGGGAGGCGTCCGGGAGGCATCCGAAACAGATGCCCGAGCCACCTCAGCTGACTCCTCTCGATGTGAAGGAGCGACGGATCTACTTCGAGCTCCTCCCGAGTGACCGAGCTCCTCACCCTATCTCTAAGGGAGCGCCCTGCGGAGAAAGCTCATTTCGGCCACCTGTCTCCGGGATCTCATTCTTTCGGTCATGACCCAAAGCTCACGACCATAGGTGAGAGTAGGAACATAGATTGACCGGTAAATCGAGAGCAACTCCTTCACCACGACAGACCGGTACATCGACCGCATCACACCGATCCGTCTGTCAACCTCACGCTCCTTCCTTCCCTCACTCGTGAACAAGACCCCAAGATACTTGAACTCCTCCACTTGAGGCAGGAATCCATCAAATACTGATGTCATGCAATAAAATGCTACTTAATTACTTAAAAATCATACAATGTGATTTTATGGATTTTTGTTTTAGATTCCGTCACTCACGAGAGTTCCTATGATAAATATTACAGACTTCTAAATGATTTGTAAGTGGGCAAACGTGCAAAATCGGCCGTGTGTCTAATACTCGTTCTCCCCACTGCATATCTGAGAGGAGCATCTGAGCATTCTCTGGCATATCAGCAGCAAAGCACAAGATAATCGCAGCTGTGGGGAACAGGACTGTAAAATAAAGTGCTGCAGGGATATCTACTGTAATATAAATGGTGTGGCAAAATCAGCTAACAGTAGTACCACCATCATCATCATCATCATCATCATCTCGGCCATCTACCTCACCTTATGTTCAAATCAAGCCAGACATGAACATTTAAATGATCAGTTGTGCTCACCTTTTGGAAACTCTATAATGGGCAACCGTCAGAACGCCCGTTTTAGGATCTCTCACTGTGGCCCTCGCAAGCTACAGAGAGCAACGCAGAATTAGCTTTGAGACAGAACCAAAGCAATGAAGTAAAATAACATGCATATTTCAGTTTCTTCACACGTCACCACGACTGAGCACTGGGAACGGGATTACAAAACTTTAAAGGATAGCTCATCCAAAAATAAAGATTCTGTCACCCTGTCATTTTTTAAGTCAGTATTGTGAGATGCATGTGAGTGGAGAGGAAATCTCATCGCCTCATTTAACTGGGAACATGTAAATCTCGAGAAAGCCCACGAAGTCTATGAGACTTTATTTTTAGTATAGCGACGATATTATTTGTTCTCATCTTGCCCACACAATGCAAACAACGTAAGTGGGTAAAGTTCAGGAATTAAATCAGCTAATGCCTTTTGAGGTTCTTAGTGGGTTTATAAGGAAATCAACTGTGCAGTTATTTGTGGATTATAATTACAGATTCAGTTTGGCTCAAAAAGCTTTTACATTGTTTTAATTTAATACTTTTTAACAGCATCCCGTTTTATTCTTGGTGACCAACACTCCTGTGTGCAATAAATGAGTGCTTTTTTTTTTCACTTTTGCAACATTTTGCACAGATATTGAGCCATTTCACTGTACAATTGTACAATTTTCCAACGTGCAATATTTCTTTTGTGTATTCTATTCTGTAAATTTATTTAGTTTTCTGTTTTTATATTAGTGTGTACCACGTTTTACCATGTACCCCTGCTGTTGCTAAATGCAATTGCCCCACTGTGGGACAAATAAAGGATTTACTAACTTACTTACTTATTAATATACATTTCTCGAAATTGTATATTATCTTCAAACTGTCAGATCGTCATATCACAATTAGATGTTAAACATCTTTTTCTGAGTGATTTTTCATATTTCAAAATAAACACAAACGGGCTCATAGGGCATGCGTGATTTTTGAGCGAATTATTTCTTCAAAACGGATTACATGCCGTCCACTGCGCACTCACCTTGGGTTTGGCTAACTCCTTGATCTTCTCAATCTCTTCGTCAGAGAGGGCATCCAGAAAGCGGACAATATGAGGACTGTCCCACTCGTCCTCCTCCTTCATTGGCTTCAGCAGCAGACGCGGGTTCCTGTTGCCATCCTGGTAACGGCAGAACAGTCTGCTGCGTCTCTTCTGAGTCTGTTGGAAATTAAGATTAAATAAATAATTTTTAAAAATTCCTGACATTAAGATTATGAGATTAAGAACCCACAGTTTACGGATTTTGATTTGTTCAAACAAATTTAAAAATATTTAAATTAAATTTAGATAAATGGAATTTTATGGGGAAAGATATTGAACTGGAAAAAATTCAATATAATTATTTAAATGAAGAAGAAGAAGAGGAAGAAGGAAGAAGAAGAGGAAGAAGGAAGAAGAAGAAGGAAGGAAGAAGAAAGAAGAAGGAAGAAGAAGAAGGAAGAAGAAGGAAGAAGGAAGAAGAAGAAGAAGAAGAAGAAGAGGAAGAAGAAGAAGAAGGAAGGAAGAAGAAAGAAGGAAGAAGAAGAGGAAGAAGGAAGGAAGAAGAAGGAAGAAGAAGAGGAAGAAGGAAGAAGAAGAGGAAGAAGGAAGAAGAAGAGGAAGAAGGAAGAAGAAGAAGAAGGGGAAGAAGGAAGAAGAAGAAGAAGAAGGAAGGAAGAAGACGGAAGAAAGAAGAAAGAAGGAAGAAGAAGAAGAAGAAGAAGAAGAGGAAGAAGAAGAAGAAGGAAGGAAGAAGAAAGAAGGAAGAAGAAGAGGAAGAAGGAAGGAAGAAGAAGGAAGAAGAAGGAAGAAGAAGAGGAAGAAGAAGGAAGAAAGAAGAAAGAAGGAAGAAGAAGAAGAAAGAAGAAGAGGAAGAAGAAGGAAGGAAGAAGAAGGAAGGAAGAAGGAAGGAAGAAGGAAGAATAAAGAAGGAAGAAGAAAGAAGGAAGACTAATTTTTTTTCCGATTGCGGTTGCTGTAGTTTTGCTTAAAAAAACAACAACAAAAAAAACATTTTCACTGGATGAGGTCTGATGGTCACTGTTTTCATTTTTAAGTTTAGTGTTCATTTATATGATAAATAGCCTAAAATGAATCAGGAAACTAGATGAGAATAAACCACGTGTATACATTGACATTGTCCTGATTTGCACAATCGTGATGAAATGTAAAAGTAAATCTCAAAATGACAACAATCGTTGCAATTATAATGGAGCAAAATAATAGTTATTATAATTTTTTTATGCACCATGATGAAAATGTTTTCATTGACCAAAGATAGACTAAAAAAGCCCAGACATTCAGGGATTAGACTAAGACAGGATTAGGCCTTAGTTCAATTGTGGCATTTAAGTAGCTTTTATAAACATTACTGGAGTTTATCTTGAGGTCACATGAGAATCTGCAATGATACATACATATTACTATATTTACAATAATAGACAATACACATTCGAAACATGATACACCGTAAATAACTGCTTAGAAAAGCAAAAATGTGATGTTTTTAAGGGTAGATCGTTCAGCAATTACATTTCCCGAGTCCTCACCAGTTTGACGCCCTCTCCCCGGCAGAGGGCCTCGTACACCTCTCTCTCGGGCAGGTAATCTTTGGGCCGCTCATAAGTGTCCAGCTGAATGGGCCTCTCGTCCGTGATCTCCCGCTGGCTCCGACCCATGTCCCTCAGCTCCTTAGAGAGCATCTGCTCGAAGTAGCGCAGATTTCCTCCCGCCCTCTGGTGGCTGGGATCTGCAAGTTACCAAACAGCACAATTTTACATGGTTTACTTTTTAAAAACAATTCACTGCAGCCAAGAACTGTATCAGATATTTTTTTTCTGTATAACGTATAATCAGGGCTGGGTGGGTTACTTTAAAAATGTATTTCACTACAGATTACTAAATACATGCTAGTCATTTGTAACGTATTTCGTTACATTACTCAAGTTTAGTCACTTCATCTAAATACTTTAGAATACTTTGGAACACTAATAAGTGTGAAACAAACACAAAAAAGGTCATTGTGAGTTTTTATCTCACAACTCTGACTTTTTACCTCAGAATTGAGTGATATAAAGTTGCAATTGTGAGTTATAAAGTCAGAATTATGAGATATAAACTCACAATATTGAGAAAAGTCAGAATTATGAGATATAAACTCACAATATTGAGAAAAGTCAGAATTATGAGATATAAACTCACAATATTGACAAAAGTCAGAATTATGAGATATAAACTGACAATATTGAGAAAAGTCAGAATTATGAGATATAAACTCACAATATTGAGAAAAGTCAGAATTATGAGATATAAACTCACAATATTGAGAAAAGTCAGAATTATGAGATATAAACTCTCAATTGCAAGAAAAAAAGTCAGTATTGCAAGTTATCATCATCTAATTCTGACTTTATAACTTGCAATTATGAATTTAAATCTCCCAATTCTGATTTTATAAACGCAGTTGTGAGTTTAAATCTTGGATTTTTGAAAAAAAAAAAAAAGTCAGAATTGTGAGAAAAAGCTGCGATTACCTTTTTCACCAACTGTCGCAAAACATGCAAACAGTCGTGGATCATCCAGTAATGTTACATTAACGTTTTTTAAATGACATTAAAACTCAAAGTAATCACTTTGGTAATCTAAAACACTTTTCAGATGGAACTGTAATCTGATTACCACCCATTTAAAATGAAATACAGTCACTCAAATTTTGTATTTTAAATACGTCACTAAGTTACTTGTATTTCGTTCCTCCCCAACCCTGATTATAATGTGGTATGATATAAAATATTACATTATAAAATCTCTTCGTGTGCGTTTTATTTGGCCATTACATTTCTAAGAGAGAGAGAGAGAGAGACAGTGGCCTACCGATGGCCACCAAGCGTCGGGTGAGTTCGATGGCTCGTGGCAGATCACCCATCTGATAGACAGAGTAACTGAGATAATCTAAAATATCAGCCTTGAGCGTCTTGGCGTCTTCTCCAGAGTCCATCTGTCTCAGCGCCTGCTGCATCCACAGCACTGCATGATAGTAGTCGTTCTCATTGTAGGCCAGTTTCCCCATGTCAAAGCAGTCATCCACTGTCAACAGAGCGTTGTAGCGCACCCCTGTGGACAGAGCAGTGCAGCATTTATCACAGGACCCAGTCAGGGTTTTATATTGGAAATCTTGATTATTTACAACCTACTCTTTTCACGATAATTCACATAAAGCATATAATTCGGAATAAAATTGCACTTGAGTGGTTGTTCACTGACAGAATAAAAGTTCTGGCTTGTTCACAGACAGTAGATAATAGTTGAACGTGCCTTTAAAGGTTTTAAAAGAAAGGAGCAAAACAAAGAATGCTTAGTTTTAACAGAGAAATATGATACAATATTACCAAAACATGGAACCATTCTGATTTAAATGAAAAACTAGGAAACAAGAAGCACATACATTTACTAAAAAACAAAAACAAACAACAACTACAGCTTCTTCTTTAATCTTAAATCAGTCCCTCCAGAAAAACGCAGATTTTTTTTTGTGATTATAAATGCGATGGGATATTTTTGCAAATTTATGCGATGAAATTGCGGGAACTTGCAAAAACTGCGGTTTGACGCAAAAGAGGAAACAAATGTGATTCACCAACACCCTGTTCTCTCTCGACTACTGCCTTCCTGTCAAGAGTATTTGATTTGCTCTAAACTTCTCCAATGATGGGTTTCATTTTATCCCCGTCTCTTAAAGCATTAGTTCACTTCAGAACTAATTTCCTGATAATTTACTCTTCCCGATGTCATCCAAGATGTTTATGTCTTTCTTTGCTCAGTTGAAAAAAAAATGAAGGTTTTTGAGGAAAACATTCCGGGATTTTTCTCCATATGGTGGACTTCAATGGGGTTCAACGGGTCCAAATGTCAGTTTCAGTGCAGCTTCAAAGACTCTACATGATCCCAGACGAGGAATAAGAGTCTGATCTAGAGAAACCGTCAGATATTTTCTAAAAAAAAAAAACAAAAAAAAACATTATATACTGTTTAACCACAAATGCTCGTCTTGCACTGCTCTGAGATGAGCCACGCATTACGTCATCACGTTGGAAAAGACTAAGCAAAGACTAAATCAAACTTCCTTCACACAAAATAAAGTAAAAATGATGTCAGACAATTTTGAAATTGGAGGGAAAAAAATAAAAATAATTTTCCCCTACTGCGGTTCTTCCGCCTACGTTACTCGTGACCTTTCCAACGTGATTACGTAATGCAATAGAGTGCAAGACGAGCATTTGGGGTTTAAATCTATATAAATTTTTATTTACAAAATGTCCGATGGTTTCTCTATATCAGACTCTCATTCCTCGTCTGAGATCATGTAGAGTCTTTGAAGCTGCACTGAAACTGACATTTCGACCCGTTGAACCCCATTGAAGTCCACTATATGGAATGTTTTCCTCAAAAACCTTCATTTCTTTTCCGCGGAAGGAAGGAAGGAAGGGCGGCGGAAGGAAGGAAGGGCGGAAGGAGGGAAGGAAGGGCTGCAGAAGGAAGGAAGGGCGGCGGAAGGAAGGAAGGAAGGAAGGAAGGGCGGAAGGAAGGAAGGAAGGGCGGCGGAAGGAAGGGCGAAAGGAAGGAAGGAAGGAAGGGCGGAAGGAAGGAAGGGCGGAAGGAAGAAAGGAAGGAAGGAAGGAAGGAAGGGCGGCGGAAGGAAGGGCGGCGGAAGGAAGGGCGGCGGAAGGAAGGGCGGGCGGAAGGAAGGGCGGCGGAAGGAAGGGCGGAAGGAAGGGAGGAAGGGCGGAAGGAAGGAAGGAAGGGCGGAAGGAAGGAAGGAAGGAAGGAAGGAAGGAAGGAAGGAAGGAAGGAAGGAAGGAAGGAAGGAAGGAAGGAAGGAAGGAAGGAAGGAAGGAAGGAA
>CM074313.1:7579274-7636774 GCA_037194245.1 Opsariichthys bidens
CTAAAACAGCCCGGGGAAAATACCTAAGGACTTGGTTTTTATTGGATCTCTTGTCTGTTTTACCCCTTGAGACATTAAACACGGTTTCCTCAGAGCTGAGGTTTATGCTTGCAAACAGATGTCTGAGGGTTTTCAGATTGTTTGGCATTACATGTAAGTTATTTATCTATATACTTTATATAATTTATTAAACAATTCAGATACACTCACCTGTTCATGTTTGTTTCTAGCCTCGTTCGGGAAGGAACCGGACACCAACAAACTTCATCTGTCAGTTTTCAATTCGTTTTGCATTATGGTTCTGTGTATACACACCTCAGCATGCATTTGGTAAGCCTGATAAATGAACAAATATTGTACTCTTGAAAGGATTTTCATCATCATTAGATTTATCAAAAGATATTGGCATACTCTCTCTTGCTTTTTTAAGGTTAGAACAGAACAATGGCAATTGTTTGTTATTTTTGATTCCAAGATATCTCAAAGAAAACATTGCACAGCTAAAAAGTAATGATGTCTTGTTCCCTCAGGTTTCATCAGGCGTGTGATGCCACATATGATGGCCATGCCAGGTATTGCCCCAAAGTGGAGAACTGGTTGCAGCTGATACCAGATTGTAAGGGTTTTTTCCATTTCATTCCCAATAACATATATATAAGAAAAACATAATTGTAGTGATGCATTTTCGTTAAAAATTGATCAAATGTGATCATTAATTTCCACTTTTAGTTCTGTAGAAACCATGGAAAACCTAAAGACAGGTGTTTTATTGTGTTTTATTAGACAAGTGAGCAACTGTTTGGATACATTTATCAAGAGAGAACGATCATCATTAGCCCCTTTCACACATACAGTCTGTAAATTACCTGTAAGAGATCATTTGTAAACGGGACCTTTTCAAAAATTCGGTACATCGATTCTGTCAGTTTACCAGTTTACCATCTTTGACCGATGCGCCACGTCTCGCCCATAAAAAGCAAGAATGCCGTTGTGTGAAGAGGTAAGGTCATTCTGGTAATTTACGGGGATTGCTGTGTGAAAGGAGCTGATTCCAGTATTCCAATATAAAGAGAATTACAATAATCTAGCCGAGATGGCACGAATGCATCGATGACTCTCTCAAACGCTGGAAAAGATAAAAAAAACTCTTGGCTTTCGATGGCGATCTTAGTTGAAAAAAAAAAACTAGATTTAACTAAAGAATTGATCTGTTTGTCAAATTTGAATGCAGAAACGAAAGTTTTTACATAAGAGACCAAGTCTGCCAAATCATAATCAAAGGTGCCTGAAGGCTCAAAAACTATGACCTCTGTTTTGTTCTCATCGAGATGCGAAAAATTGAAAGAAAACTGTGACAAGCAGGGCGCGGCGAGAGCCGCGAGGGAACGGAGTGATAATGAGCGTCAGCTGCGCGCTACACCGGTCTCGTGTCTCTCACGGAGGAGCTCCGGAAGCGTAAAAGAGGAGCGACGACAGTGAAGGACGAGAGAGGACCAGTGTTTTATTACGTTTGTGTGGGCGGCAGTCGCTGTGAGGAACTGCTGCCATTTTACTGTCGTTTTGTTGTTTGTTTATTTTGTTGATTATTTAAGTTACGTTGAATGTTCGCCGGTTCCGCCTCCTTCTTCCCGTACTTAAGAACTGTGTTACAAAAACCAAGACATAATGTCAGACAGACACGCGACTAGGGATCTTAAGGCTGTTTTGTCATCATGCTTCAAGGGCAGATAAATTTGCTGGGTAAATATAGACCCCAAAGGAAGCATCTGTAGCGAGAACAAAACAGGAGCCAAAATGGAGCCTTGAGGAACTCCAAACAAAAAAGTCACAGCTGGATGAAGAAAAACCATTGAGACAAATGGATTTAAACCAGTCCAGAGTGCTGTTCAAAATGCAGCTGTCAGACTGACTGGCACCCGGAAGTTTGATCATATCACCCCTGGATTGTGCTGACTGGATCGGCTTCTAAATATCTCTGTGAACTTCTACATATATATCTGTTAAATCTCTGAGGTCTTCTGAAAAACACTTGGTGACGGTCCTGAGATCTAGATTAAAGTTAAGTTATCTTTTCTCCCAGGCATATAATTATTCCTGGAGTTTTTGACGCGTCATTATTCATTCGTATTTTGTATAAATTTACTTTTTATGCTTGTCGTAATATGGTTTTTTACAGCACAGTGTTCAACTACTGTTATTTTTTTGTGCTTTATAAATACATTTTGATTTGATTTGACTTAATTTGAAAGGGACTATTGCACAAAAACAGCATGTTTTTCCTTCCACTCAAAAATGGGTATTTACAACATGCTATAATAAATGATCTGTGGGGTATTTTGAGCTGAAAATTCACAGACACATTCTGGAGACACCAGAGACTTAAATTAGATTTTGTGAAAAGAGGCATAATAGTTCCTTTTAACCGTTTCTGGATGATGATATTTACATGCCATGTTTTTTTTTTTTTTTTTTTATTGTATAGTTTCATCCAATTCTACTGGAGTAACAGACATGGAGTTCTACGCTACATCAATTTACTGGTCAAACCATCACACTGTGCGCCATAGGGTGAGAATTGTCATTGTTATATGCTATGCACAGTGTGCTACGCGAGTATTATTTTAAATTATTGTATGTATTTTCTAAAATAGTTTTTCCTTGGCTTTTCAAAAAGAACCATCTTTATAAACATAAATATATATCCAAAGCAGTGATGTAAAATACAGATGCACGTATTATAAGTAAGATTTATGCCGCAGGTTTTTTAAATTAATACATTTGTGAGATTATTCTAATGGTAATTCAGCACATTTTCTCCTCAAATTAATTTCACAATTCTGGCATCACTTATCATTTAGAAGTTTAATTTTTAGGTGAACAATCCCTTTAATGTAATGTGAAAAGTTGTAGAAGAAAAAAATATTCTTAATAATTTCAAAATATTTTCCTTTATTATTTTTTCCTTTCATTTTTAATAACGAATGTTCACAAACATGTACACTAATATTTAAACAAGGACTTTAAACTTTGCAAGAAAAATAAAAAAAATTCTGTCATTATTTATTTACCCACATGAACTGTAAAACCTGAAAAGTTCAGAATTCTCCTTCTTTGTAGACAACGATTACCTTAAAAAACATACTGTAACCTGAGACAGTCTTTTTAACCATTTTAACCACTGGAGGGGCAAAAGTTACATAGAGTACTAATAAAGGGACCGTGAAGTGCATTATTTTATTATTTTATAATAAAAGTTTCCTGTGGTGCACTTATAATATTAGTATGATTTTTTTTTTTTTTTTTTTACTTCAAAAATGGTCATAATTTAGAAATTAAAGGCATTTTTCCTACCCTAATTTTAGCTCTCTGATTTGAACGCTCTGTTTTAAGGGGTGTGTCTTCTGTGAGACCAGTGTAAACAGTAGGGGTGTAACGGTACACAGTAATTTTCGGTGCGCGTCTTTCGGTTCTGTACACGTGTTCCGACTTATATAGTCCGGAGTTATATAACCAATTAACACATTTTAACCATCAATAATCGCAATAAGCTCTGTGTTTTGTTACTTTCGATAAGAAAGAAAGTCTCATCCCTCAAATTCTGTCCATTTTATCACGAAATTCAAACAATAAATGCCGTTTGGTCACTCTTTGATGTGGTCAAGTGGCAGCGCGGAGCGCGAGTGAACGCGATCATCTCTTCCTCTTTTATACCAGTTACAGAATAATATTTAACATCTGAAGGTGTGTTGAAAGAGACTGTACAACTTACTGAAAAGTAATATCTCATGTAATCACCCAATCAGTGTTTCAACCGCAGGAAGACATCAATGAAACAGTTTGTGAACAATGTCATGTAGCATTTTCCTCAGAAATGCCGTTCAGTATTCACAGCTTGTTAGTTCACTCTAGTTAACTCTTTTGCTACATATATGAGCTGTATTAGCCTATATATTCATTATATTTTACATAACCTGTATTGATTGTTTTATTTATGTTTAATACATGTTTAAATTTTATTGAACAGTTATGGAGATATCCATGCCACAAATTTGGAAGAAGCCACAGTTGCATCACTTGTGATGGTGGTTGGATTTCTTGCCTTTGGAATCACCATGTCTAGTTTGAGCTCAGTTATAAGCAACATGATGGCACAAAGAGGAAGATTCTACCATCGAATGGAGGCTGTTCATCATTACATGGTTTGTAATAAGAAGATTTAGTTCCCATTCAGTCGGTCTGTCCGACGTACGTCAAACGTGACCGACTGAATGGGAATAGGAATCTTGCTAGAGAGCCCAATCTACTTAGAGTTTAACTAAAACGAACCAGTGCACATTGGCATGCAATCATATGCAGCAGGTGCGTTGCATCTTCAGCTTTTCGCTTCGGAGCCGAACATTGTTCTTTGTGTCCTCTGCAAGCAGTGTAAGAAGGAACGAGTCAAGCTGTTTGGGATTTCTCCCGCGAGTGCGGGCGGACAACACAGCAGCGGAGTCGAGATCCTCTCTTTGTGTGTGTGTGTTTTTTGTTGTTGTTTGAGCACAGCTGTTTGACAGTGTGAGAGGGCCGTTTTTACAGCCGGTACGGAGCGCTAAAGATGAAGATGTTCAATCGGAGTCGTGCATTCCTTCTTGCAGCAAGGGTTGGAGCGTAGGCTGTCTCCCTCCACCCTCAAAGTTCATGCTGCCGCAATATCTGCATACCACGACCACATAGAAGGTAAGTCCGTTGGTAAGCACAACCTGGTCGTCAAGTTCCTTAGGGGGGCGAGATGGTTGAATCCTTCTCGTCCTCCCTCCATACCCTCTTGGGACCTTGCTCTGGTACTTCATGCTCTCCAGAATGTGCGATTTGAGCCTTTGTAGTCAGTAGACTTAAAGATTCTGTCCATGAAGACTTTGCTGCTGACTGTTGGCCTCTATCAAGAGGGTGACCAGCGGGCATATTCAGTCGACGAATCGTGCCTAGAGTTCAGGTCGGGCGATGGCCCTCGTGGTACTGAGACCCTGGCCTGGCTATGTGCCTAAGGTTCCTACCACTCCCTTCAGGAAGCAGGTTGTGAGCTTGCAAGCGCTGCCCCCAGAGGAGGCAGACCCTGCCCTGGCTTTGCTCTGTCCAGTCCGTGCTTTGCGACACTACATAGACAGAACTCAAAGCTTCAGGACCTCAGACCAGCTCTTTGTTTATTGTGGAAGTCAGCAGAATGGAAAGGCTGTCTCCAAGCAGAGGATGGCCCAGTGGATAGTAGACGCCATCGCCTTGGCTCACTAAGCACAAGGCGTACCCTGCCCGCTCAGGTTGCATGCTCACTCAACGAGAGGGGTTGCATCTTCCTGGGCGCTGGCTCGTGGTGCCTCGCTGACAGATATTTGTAGAGCGGCGGGCTGGGCGACACATAACACATTCGCTAGATTCTATAGCCTTCATGTCGAGTTGGTCTCCTGCTGTGTTCTCACCTCAACCGATCAGAGACATGGAGAGGCCCCGGCTTAGTGTCGGCTTGCTGCGTTTTGCGCTCATTGCTCCAGAGAGTACCTATGAGGCAGACCCTGTTGAGTCCTTGATCACCCTTCGGTAGCCAGACGTCTGGCTCCAGGCCTATACTTCGTTTCATCCTTGAGAACCGGACTAGGCTGGGTGTCATATGTGTGACCCTTCATTGATCCCATTTGTGTTATTCCACGCTCTTAAACGAAGCCGTGTCTTTCCCTCTTGGGGAACCGACCTCTTACCAGGTTGGAGTCACCCCAGTACATCCATATGTATACAGCTCAACAGGGTTAGTCCATATGTACTTTTCCACATAACTCCTTTGGGGAAGGATGTGGTAGAGGGGTACGCTTTCCCAGTGTTATCCAGTTGTCTCACTGAATGGGTTGTGGGGAATGGCAGTGATCGACACTCTCTTTGTTAGCCGTCATGAAGCTAGGGAGCTTGCACAGAGCAGTGGAAGGGGGCAGCACCTGTGGCGCTTTGGTAGGGATTCTTATTCGCCGGTCTGTCCGATGTACATGGAACGTGACCGACTGAATGGGAATGTCTCGGTGACATAGGTAACCCTCGTTCTCTGAAGGAGGGAATAGAGACGTATGTCCCGTTGCCACAGTCGCTGTACCCCGTTTGATGCTGCCTGCGAAAAACTGAGGATGCAACGCACCTGCTGCTCATTAAATACCCGCGCTGCGACGCAGAGCAGCTGCTGCATATGAATGCATGCCAATTTGCATTGGCTCATTTTAGTTACACTCAAAGTAGATTGGCCTCCTATTCGTCGGTCTGTCCGACGTACGTCTCCGTTCCCTCCTTCAGGGAACGAGGGTTACCGAGACATTTTCCGTCTGTTATTTCTACTTGTAATTTCATCTTTATTTCCCCCCTTTTAATCAAAGAAACAAATGAAATT
Organism: Opsariichthys bidens; assembly: GCA_037194245.1. NCBI lineage: Eukaryota > Metazoa > Chordata > Actinopteri > Cypriniformes > Xenocyprididae > Opsariichthys > Opsariichthys bidens. Next base: position 7,585,678 of record CM074313.1, read on the forward strand.
GCCAGAGGAAATCCAAACGTGGGTGCACGACTATTATTACTATCTTTGGTACCACCACAAGGGTCGCGTTATTCAGGGACTCATGGATGATCTCCCGTTTGTCCTGCATTCAGATGTTTCAAGTTGTTGTCACAAATCTCTGATTAAAAAAGTGAGTCATCTAATAAATTATCTCTGGCCATAATAATGCATAATAAAAACAAGACTTAATAAAGACTTAAATAAAGACTTTTCATTTATGTCTTAAAGTGGTTATCCATCTTTCTAGGCCAAGTTGTTCAGAGACTTAGAACATGGCTTTAAAAGGGCTTTGACGCTGAAATTAAAAACCTACATGTACAGTCCTGGACAAAGTCTGGCTGCAAATGAAGAAGATAATCAAAAGCTGTATTTCATTAAGCATGGACTTATACAGGTACGGTACATCTGAAGACAATGATTTAGTAAGCTTTGAAGAATAAGGATTTCTGAACTCATTTGCTCTATTTTTCAGGTTCTTGATATGAATTCTGGGCATGAGATTGCAAAACTGCTACCTGGCACATTGTTTGGAGAGGTATGATGCTCAGATCTATGTTCCCAATATTTACATCTATACATGATTTTCTAAAATATAATAGTTGAAAATATCCTAACTTATTATATCCAAAAACTATTTTAGTCTAAAATGCTTGTTTTCAAACTGAAAATATAGCATTTGAACAATAATAATCTCTTTTTGTTAAGGTGGCGAGCATTTTCGTTAATAGTATGTTGTATTTTTTGAAGATTTTGAAAACCTAATTCAATTGTATATTCTGTAAACATTTTTTTTCTGTTTTTGTTTTGTTTTTTGTTTCCCCAGGTCCCTTTGCTGTACAATATCCCTAGAAATGTTACAATGCATACATTAACATTGTGTGAAATTACCGTTTTGAAGCGCAGGGATTTGCTTTCACTCTTTGTTGAGTACCCTGAAGGTAAGAACATTTTGGAATGGTTTGTAGATTTATGATGATTTGTTTTTACTCTGATGACACACTAATAAGAGTTTCATATCTTTTTCTAAAGCTGGTGCTAAGATTGTCAGAACTGCCCGGACACTTCTTCAAAATTTAAAGCATCCCCTTCGAGAATTATATGGAGTTACCAGCATCCCCAAAAATGTTGCATTTGAAAAGAAAGAGAGCATCAAACTTCAGGTTAGCGACTGAAGTGCTATGTTTACATGTGCACAAATAATGTGATTATTATCATAAGTAGGACTTAATCACGTGACACAGGCAAACCTCTTCTCTCCAGTTTTGTTTAGTCACAGTATTTATACCAGAGCTGCAACTAACGATTATTTTTTTTTTCGATTAGTCGACTACTCTGACGATTATTTTTATAAATCTAGTGATCTTTTTTTACGTAAGAAGTTAGAACTAATTTAGCAGTTCATTGAGGTGTAGAAACACTGGGACACGTCATTATGTAATAATACGGTTTGATTTTGATTAAAAATAAGTCATTATGTGTGCTCGTCCAGTGGAAGACATTTGAAGAGTGTCAAAGACTCTCTCTACGGTCTTAAAGGAACTTTGATCGTGTTCAAGCCATTGAACAAACGTCTCCTGAACCGTGTGTTTTTCCTCTGTAATGCAGGGAGTCTTGTGATTGGTTGTCAAGGGAGATGAGGCTGCTAAATTCTGATTGGCTGGAATTCTCTCACATTGTAACGCTGGTTTGTGTCGAGCAGGCGGGAATCAGGAGCGCGAGGAACTGAAACCTTGCACGTGTGAAAGAACGTCCGCGCACATCCAAATAAACTTCTTTGAAATGCAAAACTGATTTTCGTTCGCTCGAAATATTTTCTTATTTGCGAGACGAAGACTTTCTCCTCAACTCAGTTCTCGCGCATGAAACTATGATCTTGTGCGCGCAAAAATTTGGCAGAGATCCAGCAGCACTAATGTATACAGATGTCCTAAATGTCTGCAACACTTTTGTTCTAGACAAGGGATCAGAGGATTTTTTATGCATCCTTGGAATATGTTTCCAACCAGCCTCCTCAAGTTGAGGTGAGTTTGGTAGATTTATATGTGTTTGAATTGTTATGCCGTTTACTTTATTATTACATTTACTTACGATGTCCATTTCTCTAGTTATTTTGGAAGAGAACTTTCCACCCTGACAGTGGTTTTGTTAAATCCTGGAAGGTCTTTTTTTTCTGGTGCATCACTATTTCAATTTTCCTGAAGACATGGCTGTTTTTTTTCATCAGCAATGCTGACCTAAAGGGTACGTTTCTTTTTGACTCAGAGCATTGATTTTCCACTGAGAGGTCATTATTTACATCATTATTTTTCACATTGAAAACAAAAATATATATTTTATAAAAACGAAATGGTAGAAATGTAGAACGAACTTCATTTGTTTCAGTAGAGATGGAATCAATGGATTAATGGATTTAATCTCTGTGCCTTTTTAAGGTTTGAAATGTTTTTGTCAGATGACGTCAGATGTTAGTTTTTGTCGTTGCTTGTTCAGGGCTTTTCAGTGGAGGCTGGGCTGCCTATTATCTTGCGGTTGATGGCCTGGTTAACATTGCTGCTGTATTTGACATACTGGTGAATGTCCGCACTGGCGTGTTTACAGAAGATGGTAATGTGTTGTTTACAGGTTCATTTTTTAAATGAAGGCACACTTAAAATATTTAAAAATGTTGTTTAATAACATGTGTTTTATTAATAAATACTACATCAAGACTATCAGTTGGTCTCAACTGGACCCATTGGACATTTAGGGCCCTATGAAATTTTTTTTTTTCCTTTTAATTTTTTCGACTGGTTAAATCATAGTTTAGTCATCAAAAAGCATGCATGATTAATTGAAATCATGAAACTCAACTAAAATTTAACAACAATTTATTAAACTCTTGACAAAAATGACATTTTTTGGAACCTATGAAATACTTTTTTTCCGTTTTATTTGACCAAATTCTGTTTTCTGGATTCCATTTCTTTATCTAATGATCAAAAAGCATGTCTAAGTAATTGAATTCATAAAAACAACAATTTATTAGTAGTATATTTTTATTTCAATTCTATGAAATGTTTTGTTTTTGTTTTTTGTATTTTATTTTTTCTGGCAATCAATTGGCAAAGATCCGTCCCCTTTAGGTTCTGTTGCTTCATCATGTTCTTAAAAAAAAAAGAAAAATACATCCCGAACCAAAGAGGACACCGACAACGTGTCGACAAACATATGAAACGGTTTCATATTTTATATATCGTAATTTTTTTAAGAAGTTTAAACATTTAAAAAATGGTGGATTCGGGGTTATGATTGGTCAGATCACCTGTCAATCAAACTGTTTGCGAAGAAGGCATAAAATATTAATTTCATTTATCTTTTAACCATATGACATTAAACAAACTTTGTTTAACTTTGTCAAACAAAGTGCTGCAGTTTTACTGTTGAGATTAAAGCAAGGAAGAACAAATATGATTATTCCTTTAAAAATAAAGTTTTAATTAATTTAATTTATTATTATTATTATTAGTGCTAGTATTATTCTTACATCAAGACATAGCTAAATTCTACTGTATGACAGTAATATATTTTTTTTTTGTAATTGCGCTCACGCTTTTGCTGGCCCTAAGAATTTATTGAGGCAAAAGTCGTAGTTAACAGTGAATATGTTTTCCCCATACCAAAGTGTTACCAAATGTACTATAGTAATTAGTTGCAGTGTAATTGTTTGCATAAAACCTCCTTCTTTTTCTTGTTCTCCAGGACTCGTAACAGATTTATCAGTCATATTTGAAGTGTATCGAAGCTCTTGGGACTTGTATTATGATGTCCTTGCAGTTTTACCCTTGGAATTTATTTATTTTGCGTTTGGCGGCACAGAACACTTGCGCATTTTGGGCCTAGTCAAGTTGATTCTGATTCACAAGGTATTTTAGATATTTTTTTTTTAATATGTTTTAATACTAATAATGAAAATTATAATTGAAGAGCCTTGAAGTTGACTTTATCTTTGTTTATGGGATTGTAGAACCAGTGTATGGATTAGGTAGTTGTGTTGATATCCTGATACTTCATCATTGCAGTTGTTTTGTGGTTTCAGATTTATAAGCATTTCTGTCAAAATGAACGTGACATCTATAAGAACATATTTGAACAAAGAATAGCAAAGTGCCTCTTCATCTTGATTTTCTATGTGCATTTTTGCGCTGGCTTATTGTACCTGTCAGCATGCCATGCCGAAAGGTAAGTGTGTTTTATTAGAGCACTAGGCTAGGAAAAAAAAGATTTATTTTATAGAAATTAAATTTTAATCAAGCCCTTTATTTACTTTCAAGTTGTAATGAGGAATCATGGGCATGGAATTCTGGACTTAAATCTACTCAGGCCAAATTCGATCAGTATGTATTGGCAGCATATTGGACAACTACGACCATCACAAGTGTTGGTAAGTTCCATATGTCTGTGTGTCTTTGTGTGTATAAATTTGCCATTCAACTGAATTGCTTTAAACTCAGTTAGTGTATTTCACTACAGATTACAAAATACATGCTTTAAAAAGTCATTTGTAACGTATTTCATTACATTACTCAAGTTTAGTCACTTCATCTCAATACTTTAGAATACTTTGGAATACTAATAAGTGTGAAACAAACATAAAAAAGGTCATTGTGAGTTTTTATCTCACAATTCTGACTTTTTCCCTCAGAATTGCGTGATATAAAGTTGCAGTTGTGAGTTATAAAGTCAGAATTATGAGATATAAACTCACAATATTGAGAAAAGTCAGAATTATGAGATATAAACTCACAATATTGAGAAAAGTCAGAATTATGAGATATAAACTCACAATATTGAGAAAAGCCAGAATTATGAGATATAAACTCACAATATTGAGAAAAGTCAGAATTATGAGATATAAACTCACAATATTGAGAAAAGTCAGAATTATGAGATATAAACTCACAATATTGAGAAAAGTCAGAATTATGAGATATAAACTCACAATATTGAGAAAAGTCAGAATTATGAGATATAAACTCACAATATTGAGAAAAGTCAGAATTATGAGATATAAACTCACAATATTGAGAAAAGTCAGAATTATGAGATATAAACTCACAATATTGAGAAAAGTCAGAATTATGAGATATAAACTCACAATATTGAGAAAAGTCAGAATTATGAGATATAAACTCACAATATTGAGAAAAGTCAGAATTATGAGATATAAACTCACAATATTGAGAAAAGTCAGAATTATAAGATATAAACTCACAATATTGAGAAAAGTCAGAATTATGAGATATAAACTCACAATATTGAGAAAAGTCAGAATTATAAGATATAAACTCACAATATTTAGAAAAGTCAAAATTATGAGATATAAACTCACAATATTGAGAAAAGTCAGAATTATGAGATATAAACTCACAATATTGAGAAAAGTCAGAATTATGAGATATAAACTCACAATATTGAGAAAAGTCAGAATTATGAGATATAAACTCACAATATTGAGAAAAGTCAAAATTATGAGATATAAACTCACAATATTGAGAAAAGTCAAAATTATGAGATATAAACTCACAATATTGAGAAAAGTCAGAATTATGAGATATAAACTCACAATATTGAGAAAAGTCAGAATTATGAGATATAAACTCACAATATTGAGAAAAGTCAAAATTATGAGATATAAACTCACAATATTGAGAAAAGTCAGAATTATGAGATATAAACTCACAATATTGAGAAAAGTCAGAATTATGAGATATAAACTCACAATATTGAGAAAAGTCAGAATTATGAGATATAAACTCACAATATTGAGAAAAGTCAGAATTATGAGATATAAACTCACAATATTGAGAAAAGTCAGAATTATGAGATATAAACTCACAATATTGAGAAAAGTCAGAATTATGAGATATAAACTCACAATATTGAGAAAAGTCAAAATTATGAGATATAAACTCACAATATTGAGAAAAGTCAGAATTATGAGATATAAACTCACAATATTGAGAAAAGTCAGAATTATAAGATATAAACTCACAATATTGAGAAAAGTCAGAATTATGAGATATAAACTCACAATATTTAGAAAAGTCAAAATTATGAGATATAAACTCACAATATTGAGAAAAGTCAGAATTATGAGATATAAACTCACAATATTGAGAAAAGTCAGAATTATGAGATATAAACTCACAATATTGAGAAAAGTCAAAATTATGAGATATAAACTCACAATATTGAGAAAAGTCAGAATTATGAGATATAAACTCACAATATTTAGAAAAGTCAAAATTATGAGATATAAACTCACAATATTGAGAAAAGTCAGAATTATGAGATATAAACTCACAATATTGAGAAAAGTCAGAATTATGAGATATAAACTCACAATATTTAGAAAAGTCAAAATTATGAGATATAAACTCACAATATTGAGAAAAGTCAAAATTATGAGATATAAACTCACAATATTGAGAAAAGTCAGAATTATGAGATATAAACTCACAATATTGAGAAAAGTCAGAATTATGAGATATAAACTCACAATATTGAGAAAAGTCAGAATTATGAGATATAAACTCACAATATTTAGAAAAGTCAAAATTATGAGATATAAACTCACAATATTGAGAAAAGTCAGAATTATGAGATATAAACTCACAATATTGAGAAAAGTCAGAATTATGAGATATAAACTCACAATATTGAGAAAAGTCAGAATTATGAGATATAAACTCACAATATTTAGAAAAGTCAAAATTATGAGATATAAACTCACAATATTGAGAAAAGTCAAAATTATGAGATATAAACTCACAATATTGAGAAAAGTCAAAATTATGAGATATAAACTCACAATATTGAGAAAAGTCAGAATTATGAGATATAAACTCACAATATTGAGAAAAGTCAGAATTATGAGATATAAACTCACAATATTGAGAAAAGTCAAAATTATGAGATATAAACTCACAATATTGAGAAAAGTCAGAATTATGAGATATAAACTCACAATATTGAGAAAAGTCAGAATTATGAGATATAAACTCACAATATTGAGAAAAGTCAGAATTATGAGATATAAACTCACAATATTGAGAAAAGTCAAAATTATGAGATATAAACTCACAATATTGAGAAAAGTCAGAATTATGAGATATAAACTGACAATATTGAGAAAAGTCAAAATTATGAGATATAAACTCACAATATTGAGAAAAGTCAAAATTATGAGATATAAACTCACAATATTGAGAAAAGTCAGAATTATGAGATATAAACTCACAATATTGAGAAAAGTCAGAATTATGAGATATAAACTCACAATATTGAGAAAAGTCAGAATTATGAGATATAAACTCACAATATTGAGAAAAGTCAAAATTATGAGATATAAACTCACAATATTGAGAAAAGTCAGAATTATGAGATATAAACTCACAATATTGAGAAAAGTCAGAATTATGAGATATAAACTGACAATATTGAGAAAAGTCAAAATTATGAGATATAAACTCACAATATTGAGAAAAGTCAGAATTATGAGATATAAACTCACAATATTGAGAAAAGTCAGAATTATGACATATAAACTCACAATATTGAGAAAAGTCAGAATTATGACATATAACTCATATACTAGATTCACAATTACAAGAAAAAAGTCAGTATTGCAAGTTTATATCTCCCAATTCTGACTTTATAACTTGCAATTGTGAGTTTAAATCTCGCAATTGTGAGAAAAAGAAGTCAGAATTGTGAAACACAAACTCACAATTGTGAGGGAAAAAACAAATAGTGAGAAAAAAGTCACAGTGACGAGTGAATTATAAAATGACTCCCAAAACATGAAAACAGTGAAAACATGAAACTGAACTCGTCTTTTTCAGACGGTCAGAGTCAGAGAATCAGCAATCGCTGTTTAAATGACATTAAAACTCAAAGTAATCACTTTGGTAATCTAAAACACTTTTCAGATGGAACTGTAACCTGATTACCACCCATTTAAAATGAAACACAGTCACTCAAATTTTGTATTTTAAATACGTCACCAAGTTACTTGTATTTCGTTACTCCCCAACCCTGTACACATATCAAGTAAAAAGTACAGTTAATTTATATATTGTATTTTTATTTTTTTTTGTATTTTGTGTTTCACAAAAGTGCGCTGCCTTGTTGTGGTGTTCATTTACAAATGTCACTGTTTTTTTTCCTCTTTTTTTGAGGGGGCATCACTTTGGGTTAAAAATAACAATTACTATTTAATTTTATCTAAAAAAAAAAATAATAATTCACCAATCTATTTATTTTGTACCTACAGTATTCTAAGATTACAATAAACTTCATAGTTACCTATGCAATGTGTAGAGTATCACATGTCAAAAAAACACTTCGTAAAATCATGTTTTAAAGGATTATTTCCATTTCCATAGACATCAGGTATATTTTCCAAACTATAAATGTTTTTGCTAGTATTTTATCTGTTTTAAATGTCAAAAACATAAAATAAACATTATACGGTTGAAAACACTGAACAGTGAGGTGATGACGAGCGCTGTTTCAATTGAGCAGCTGATCACGTTCTGATCTCACCGTATGCATCAAAGGGTTAATAATCAAATGTATTTTTTTGCAAGTTTGAATTTCCAGTTATTTTTAATAGTTCTTGTCACCAAGACAAATGATGCTTACATTATTATGAACCAGTAAATATGAAATCAAAGTTGACAAAAGCACTTTTATTTTCCAGGATATGGAGACATCGTTCCTGGCTCTTTGGTTGAACAGTGTCTGGTAGCTCTTGTTGGTTTTATTGGCTTGCTGATTTTAAACTATATTGTTAGCCAGATGTCTGCCACATTATCTGGTGAAAATGCTAACAGGTAATTGTTTTTGATTACAGATTACAATTTTCATTGAGTTCAAAATGCTTTTTTGTGGAGCAAAAGTTATGGAAGCCCGTTTCTGCCACTGAAAAAAAAAGATTTTTGCGACTTTTTTTCTCAGTAAAAAAAAAAATCTAGTTTCCTGTTACTGAGATTCCTTCACTTGAGTATGGAAGCCTCGCCACTGAAAAAAAAAAGAAAAGATTATTGTGACTTTATCTCAGAATTCTAACTTTATAACTCAGAATTCTGACTTTTTATCTCAGAATTCTGACTTTTTATCTCAGAATCCTGACTTTTTATCTCTTTATAACTCAGAATTCTGACTTTTTATCTCAGAATTCTGACTTTTTATCTCTTTATAACTCAGAATTCTGACTTTTTATCCCAGAATTCTGACTTTTTATCTCTTTATATCTCCGAATTCTGACTTTTTATCTCTTTATATCTCAGAATTCTGACTTTTTATCTCTTTATATCTCCGAATTCTGACTTTTTATCTCTTTATAACTCAGAATTCTGACTTTTTATCTCTTTATAACTCCGAATTCTGACTTTTTATCCCAGAATTCTGACTTTTTATCTCTTTATAACTCAGAATTCTGACTTTTTATCCCAGAATTCTGACTTTTTATCTCTTTATATCTCCGAATTCTGACTTTTTATCTCTTTATATCTCAGAATTCTGACTTTTTATCTCTTTATATCTCCGAATTCTGACTTTTTATCTCTTTATATCTCAGAATTCTGACTTTTTATCTCTTTATAACTCAGAATTCTGACTTTTTATCTCTTTATAACTCCGAATTCTGACTTTTTATCCCAGAATTCTGACTTTTTATCTCTTTATATCCCAGAATTCTGACTTTTTATCTCTTTATAACTCCGAATTCTGACTTTTTATCCCAGAATTCTGACTTTTTATCTCTTTATATCCCAGAATTCTGACTTTTTATCTCTTTATAACTCCGAATTCTGACTTTTTATCTCAGAATTCTGACTTTTTATCTCTTTATAACTCAGAATTCTGACTTTTTATCCCAGAATTCTGACTTTTTATCTCTTTATATCTCAGAATTCTGACTTTTTATCCCAGAATTCTGACTTTTTATCTCTTTATATCTCCGAATTCTGACTTTTTATCTCTTTATATCTCCGAATTCTGACTTTTTATCTCTTTATATCTCAGAATTCTGACTTTTTATCTCTTTATAACTCCGAATTCTGACTTTTTATCCCAGAATTCTGACTTTTTATCTCTTTATAACTCAGAGTTCTAACTTTTTATCTCAGAATTCTGACTTTTTATCTCTTTATAACTCCGAATTCTGACTTTTTATCCCAGAATTCTGACTTTTTATCTCTTTATAAATCAGAATTCTGACTTTTTATCCCAGAATTCTGACTTTTTATCTCTTTATATCCCAGAATTCTGACTTTTTATCTCTTTATAACTCAGAATTCTAACTTTATAACTCAGAATTCTGACTTTTTATCTCTTTATAACTCCGAATTCTGACTTTTTATCTCAGAATTCTGACTTTTTATCTCTTTATAACTTAGAATTCTGACTTTTTATCCCAGAATTCTGACTTTTTATCTCTTTATATCTCAGAATTCTGACTTTTTATCTCTTTATATCTCAGAATTCTGACTTTTTATCTCTTTATAACTCAGAATTCTGACTTTTTATCTCTTTATAACTCAGAATTCTGACTTTTTATCTCTTTATAACTCAGAATTCTGAGATAAAAAGTCGCAAAAATTTTTTTTCAGTGGTGGAAACGGGCTTCCATACAAAGTTCATTTAGCATAGGACAGTATACTGTAGTACAAGGGCAACTTATTGAAATTTATTGAATGACTGAAATTGGACTATGGTCTGTCCTGTGACTATGCTGAAATTCTGAGAAAACGAGTGTGAAAACGGATTAAATCGATCCAAACTTTCAACGTTCAGTACCACGGTTGCATTCTCTCACTGGTTCTCACTGAAAACTGTTTCATTTTTTACAAATACATTTTCTGATAACAAGATTCAGTAATTTAGCTCAATTTATGCACATATTGATGGTTTGTTTTTTTGCTTAGGGTGAATTTCCAGAATCTTTTTTCAGAAATGCATCAATTCATGGAGCGACATAACCTCAAAGCTTCCCTTCAGATCAGAGTCATGAATTATATGAATCTCCTGTGGTCCAAATATCAGTATGTTTTTCTTATTTTGTTATTTTCTCATGCAATATTTGTTTATGCAGCGGTTTAGCAGTATGATTATCTGTTAGCATTCCAATTCATCTCAATGGCAGTCATGCCTGTCAACACTCCCGTTTTTACCGGGAGTCTCCCATATTTCACACCAATCTCCCCCCCCCTCCCGTTTTGCCATTTCAATTTGTGTGGCCCAAACCTCATTATATGAATAATCACAAATATATATTGAAAACTCAAGCAGCAGCGCAGGGCGTGAGTCTTTTCTTCCATTTTAATACAAGTTATAGCATAAAAAACATGCATGAACATCAAAAGAAAGATACATTAAAACTTATTGAAATGTTTCTCAATCTAGAGGTTGTAATTTACTATGTTACATGTGGTCAATGGCACATAGTGCACTACATAGGGGATAGGGAGCCATTCAGACAGTTGAGATTGTCTTTTCAGAAGACGTGGATTAAACCGCTCAATTTAAATGAACTAACCATGAGCAATACATTTGTTGCTGTATTTACAAATCTTCGTTAACGGTAGTTAAATTTAAATACAGTTGTTCATTCTTTGTTCATATTAGTTCACGGTGCATTAACTAATATTAACAAGATTTTAATAATGTGTCAGTAAATGTTGAAATTAACATTAACAAAGATTAATAAACGCTGTAGAAGCGCGGTTCATTGTTAACTAATGCCGTTATCTAGTATTGTAAAGTGTTACCAATATCTTTATGAAGCATTAGAGTACTGATCACTTTTACTGGGGTAGAATGTCTGTACTTTTAATTTCAGAGGGTGATTTTAGGACCATAACTTTGACAAATAGGTGACTCTCAGTGTGTGCCGTGTCAAAGCTCGTTGCTTCTTACAAACCATTGTCTCATGCCAGGATTTTTTTTCAGAAGCCATGTTTATTTTTTATTTATTTATTTTATCAGAGGTGAAGCTTTCCCAGGAGGACGCTTTTTAATGTATGACTTGCCAGATGAACTTAAAAGGAATGTTGTAATGGCAGAGAGAGGGGAGCTTCTGTCGCAGGTCGGTATTTTTTTAAGTGATTTCAAAAAGTTTTTGTTTCTTAAAACCACTCTCGATGTTTAAAAACAACACACAAAAAAACTTGTATAGTTTTATATATATATATATATATATACACACATATGCAGTATATGTGTGTGTGTATATACTGTATATATCTACAGTTTTTATGTAAGAATGCAGAGATTCTGGGTAACGCCAAACAAACGTTAATGAAATGTATGGCCGTCATAAAAACGAAACATCTCACAGTGAAGCACCGTACCGGAGCTTGATTTGTTTTGCCATAACCAAGTGATCTGTGAAGCTTCGTTCATAGTATTTATTCATAATTCATCATTTATTTCTTGAATTTATGCATGAATAAATATTTACATGTGTCGTTTTTTGTAAAAATCCTCAGTTCACTAGCTCTTCGACTGATCATTCCACTCTAATCTTCATTTATTTTGGTCATGTATGGGTTCAGGTCATTCACAAACTCATTTATTCATACATTGTTTAACCATGAAACGTATGGAGTATTTAAATATCCTAATTATTTTTATTGCCTTTATGTTTTTCATAGCACAAATTGATTTATTATATGAAACAATGAAAAAAATGGCTGGGTCGTATGGGACGCAAAAGCAGCTTTTCCACCTTTTAAATACAAGATGTTGTGTGTTATAATTATTATTTTGATCATACCCTAATTTAAACACATTAGCATAGAAACAGCCTTTAATTATCAATCTGGATAATTGAGGGGCAATAATTCTTTTACTCTTTTGGCTGATTCCTTAATTCCATTTTTTTCCTCTTTCCAGATTGGTTTCTTTGCATGTGCTGCACAGTCATTTATACAGGACCTCGCTTTAACTTCCGATTTGTACGTTTTTCCTAGAGGGGAAATCATTCAGTACAGTAATGCTCTCACAAGAGAACTCTTTTGTATCCTGAGAGGAACATGTCAGGTAAGCATATATCAGTTTTATACAACGTTTCGGTAAATCCACTTTTAAACAGAAAGTCAGCATCAAATCTGGCCGAGGAATCAACAGTTTTTGTACACTAAATTTCATAAACCATTGATTTGTGCTGAAAATTGATTGTCATTAATAATGGATCAGGTGTATGTAAATGTAATGTAAGAGTACAAGACTGATTGATTATTATAATCTGTGCAACAATAGCATCGATAACACGAGTAACAGTGCCAATGTAGAATACAATACCATCATCTATAAATAGGGATGCACCGAAATGAAATTCTTGGCCGAAGCCGAATAATAATGAAATGCTTGGCCAAAGGCCGAATACCGAACGCGGTGTTTCATATTTTTTCCATTTTTTTTTGCCAATTTTTTCACCATTACAATAATTAAATAGTAAAAATTTGCTTTTTACTATTTTGTGTTGCTTTTCAGAGAAATAAATCAAATAACAAAAATATAATTTCAAAATATTTATTTAACACTGAACATTTTTTTAACATTCCAGCAGATATTATACAAACAAAGCACAATATAACTTAAAATGAATAAATTAGTAAAATAAAAAAATAATTTTATTTGGCCATCTTTGAAGCCCCCCTTCTTGAAAAGCCTATAACTGACTGCTGAAAGAATGTAACTCTGTATGTCTACAACAACAAATGTGCATTGAATAGCGCAAAAAAATGTGGATGAACCCACAACAAATAAATAACTGTCCTAGACATAAGCCTACTTCACATATCGCGCCTAAAAAAAGCGTGTAAAGCGCGGCCGCGTCGCTTCCTCCTTCTTTCGCAAGCGTTCGGGAGCTCGCGCTTCTGTGGCGTCTGTCGTTGCTATGCAACCATGAACTGTGGTTTCTGACGATGAGAAATTTTCAGCAAGGGATAAATTGATTTTTAACCCTTGCTTTAGCTTTACTACTAGATATATTTATGTAAATGAGATATAACAACCCCCCTGTACAGCTATGATCAGCTGTTCGGCTGAGATTTCCATGTTTTGTTACGGAAAGGTCGAAGATGATTGGTTGGTTCTTGTCACATGACCTGCGGTGCGCTCGCGGCATTCTGAAAAGTTGAGATGTTTTCATCTCGCCGCGGCACAGGCGCGCCCGGAAAAAACAAGCGCGCCGCACCGCATGCGCGTCCCTTCCGTTTTGCGCGCGGTTACCGCGCGCCCACATAGGATATAAAGAATATGCGCGCAGAAAAGACGCGATATGTGAACGTTAAAACGTCATTAAAAACGTCATTGTTTGGCAAAATTTATTCGGCCTTTTTACTTATTCGGCCGAATAATTTCGGTTGCCGAACCTTCGGTGCATCCCTATCTATAAAGCAACTATCACTATTAAATACCATCTATAACATTGTTAAAAATCACATTCACATAGTAAAATCCACATAACCCTTGCAGAACATTGAGATCAGGATGTCAAAAACCGCTCGTAGTGTCCAGGACTAGTGCCTTCAGTTCACTTTACTAAATCCAAAGGGGTATCCTAAAGAGCAGATTACCAAAGGGAGCATACAAGGCATTAAAACCTCAGTAAATCAGGCTACAACTTTCGATGTTGTTGCTCCAAGGGGGAGCCAACATCCCTATCCGTGCTTAGGAAACGGAGGAAAATGAGTGCAGGGTATGACTCAGTAACTCTCATCACTCCGACTCCAAACCCCAAGGGAGCCTGCGAGGACCGTGGTCAATATAACTCGACGATACTTTGATGTTTCGTTCTGCAACGTATGCTTATTAGAAACATACGTTTTCAAAAATAAACATAACTGCTTCGAAATTCATGTCTTTGGTATGGGTGTGTTTAATTGAAAATCCCGTTCTAAAACCTCATAAGGAAATCTCAAAGGAACTTCCAGGTTCTGACGTCCTGCACCCCTCCATTAATCATTCACTTTAGTGGAATCACGAGGACGTTTTCATTCCTGTGTTTTAATTCCATCGTTTTAGTTCAATCGTGGCTACCTTTTAGCCTGCTTATTTGTTTCAAAATCGTAAAAAAACAAAAACAATTCATTGGTACTAAGTTCTCACGTTTTAACTAATAGGCGATAGGAACCATTTAAGAAAAAGTGATCAACAATTCATGGACAAAATAATTTCCTGCATGTTAGCTCTGTGTTTTACTAGAATCAATGTGCCAAAAAGGGCAGAAAACGAATATGCGTGACCTGTTGAAATGCATAAATGTGGTTTCAAACATTTTATTTTTAAATTATTTGCTCACAATATTGACAAAGTAAGCAAATCCATTTGTTAGAAAACGTGGCCATATCACTCCCGTTCGGAGTTATCTGCTAGTTGTATTTATAATGCACACACCCTATCTGGCTAGTACTATACAGTAAGCAAACTTAAAAGAAGTCAAATAGCTAGAACTTTAAGCATGATAAATAATTAGCCGAGATTAAATATTGCAATGCTATATGATTATTACCAGTACTTTATCTTCTTTTGCAAGAAACAAATATCACAATTACAGCCTTACTGAGCAATGTTGCGAACTGTCCCTTTGCGCCCGTGTTTTATTTATCGCTGTGGCATTGCGGCAGTCGTACCCGTGGCGGTAATAGGCGTTTTGCTTTTCTACTGTAATGAACAGTAAAACTGTAAAACCCAAAGGAAAAGTAAATACATTTTATGATCTGGTTATTCTAATCGTTGTTGCTGACTAATAATTGACATTTTTGAAATCTATGTTATAGTGTTTGAATGAAGACCTTTCGGAAATTGTCGGACATTATCAGGAGGGAATGTATTTTGGAGAGGTAATATAGATTACGCTATCTATTCACTCGAAACATAAGATGCTGAGGAATGCACCAAGAACACAAAAAACATGTTGCTGCACATTGTTATCATTCGTTGGTGTGCACACAAATATAGTTATCGTTCTTGGTGTGAACCAACGTTAAGAGTGTATCGTTCTCGTGCTCAGAGAACCTGGGTTATTATGGACTTTGCTTTACTTGTTTCTTGCAGGCAGGTTTTTTGTTTGGAGAAAAAGCCACGTTGACAGTACAGGCCATGACATGCTGTGAAATTGTGGTGATTGATTTTTACAAGGCCAGAGAACTTCTTGAGAAACAGTCCCTGTTTAAAGGGTATGTTTTATAACCTCAGAAACAGTTTAAATATGAAGAGTAAAATCTCTGTAACATTAAAGAGTATTTGATGAGGACAATTGTCAATCCTTTAGGAAATTTGAAGAACGGTCAAAATGCAGTGAGACAAAGGCACTGGAAAGGCAACGCGAAGACCAAGAATGTGCTGAACAATATCAAAAAGTCTTATTGACATTTCATGGCCGTAGATACTCCAAGAAGTCAAAATGCTGTGAGTATTTTGAGATACATAACTCTTGTGTTTTGCTTTTTTGTTTTATTATTTTACTCCAGTAGCTAATTACCGTATAGTACATAAAGTTTATCTTCTGAATCTGATCACTTTCCTGTCGTTAGCGAATCTGACTAAACTCATCTTCATAATATTACTTTAGGCCTCACTGTGATTAATTTAGATACGTTTTGATTTGTGACTGACGTTTGCAAACACAGGAAGGGTGTATTGTGTATTGTAGCCACTCACCCATTGGCTGGGTAAGACAAAAACTACCCAACTATGGGAAAAAAAAACCCCCACAAAAAGCCAACTGGCTCAATCCAGCATTTAGAGTGCATTTATCATATTTAATCTCACTTTTAAGCATTCATGTTGACACTTAAATGCACTTGTTGAACGGATTACAAGTATGATTTCC
This sequence comes from Opsariichthys bidens, assembly GCA_037194245.1. Taxonomy (NCBI): domain Eukaryota; kingdom Metazoa; phylum Chordata; class Actinopteri; order Cypriniformes; family Xenocyprididae; genus Opsariichthys; species Opsariichthys bidens. The sequence continues at coordinate 7,602,584 of CM074313.1, forward strand.
TATGACTTTTCTGCAACCCGTTTCTCTTGCAAAACTGTTCTACCTGTCATTTGTGTGTTGGATGGCACATTGGTCAGAGTCAGCACCACATGTTGAATTGGAATGAATTTGTTTATGAATTTAGCATAACAAATACTGTATCCGTTCTGAAAAGGCTGCAAGGATTTGGAATCAGGAAGGCTGAAGCCTTAGCTTATTTTACCTGCTGAGAATACAGAATTACATGTAAATGTATTTCTAGATGTGGAGGACTTTGGAAACATTCCAATGTATGCTGGATCGGAGGAGGAAATGGTTCAAGTGAAACAATTCACACAGAAGCCGAAGTGAGTAGTGAAAATGTATACAGATCATGTACAACTGTTAATAACTTGCTTTTAATGTGAATGAAACCGTTCATAACATGTAGTGCAATTGTCCTTTTCGTTGAATGGAACTAAAGAATTAAGGTATTTAAAGGGAAGAAAGAAAAAGTAAGTAAAATAGTAAAAGAAAAACAAAGTTCTGTCATTGAACTCTATATAGCAGGCTGATAGTTTCACAGCAGCGTGTCGTAGGGGCGTGACGAGACCCCTATCCCACGAGATCACGAGATTTTTATAGTATTTTTAAGAAATCCTCAATAATGAAGGGAAAATAGTCTTTTATTCAACTGAAAATCATCAAATGTAAAAATGTTGGTGCATTCTGAAATCAACTTGTAATGCGTGTCATTTTAATGAATTATTTGCAGTAAAACAACATGCAAACACTGCTAAATGTTTTGCCACAAAATCAACCAATTGTTTTTCTGCCCTGTATAATTTCACATGAGAAATCTCACTGGACTTCTTTCTACAGATTGAACATAAATTAAACAGTATAAATAAAATAAACATAAAAAATTCAAATAACACTTTAAGTGTCACTTTAGCTGCAGTACAAAGTTGACCATTTCCCAGTCACTATTGATTGTGTGGCTGTAACTGTGATAAAGCTCTGCGTACACTGAGAAGTTCATCGTAATAGCGACGCTTTCTGCCTCTTTAGGGGCCGTTCACATATCGCGCCTAAAAAAGCGTGTAAAGCGCGGCCGCGTCGCTTCCTCCTTCTTTTGCGAGCTCGCGCTTCTGTAGCGTCTGTCGTTGCTTTGCAACCATGAGCTGTGCTCTCCATGACCATGAGGAAGTTTCAGCAAGGGATAAATTGATTTTTAGCCCTTGCTTTAGCTTTACCACTAGATATATTCTTGGAGATGAGCTTTAACAACCCCCCTGTACTGCTATGATCAGCTGTTCGGCTGAGCTTTCCATGTTTTGTTACGGAAAGGTCGAAGATGATCGGTTCTTGGCACATGACCTGCGGTGCGCTCGCGGCATTCTGAAAAGTTGAGATGTTCTCATCTCGCCGCGGCACAGGCGCGCCAGGAAAAAAAACGAGCGCGCCGCACCGCACATCGTTTCCACACAAACGATTTGAAAGTGACGGGGCGTCTTCAATAATAATTTCACCCTCACACTGATAGCAAGACAAGACAACTTTTCACCTCGACGAGAAATTAAAGGTTTTAGTCTCGTGGTGCGAGATCTCCTCAAAGCGTGTCATTTTTTTTTTTTTTCATTTTTCCTCATTTAGCAAACGCTTTTATCCAAAGCGACTTACAAGGGGAGCAATTAGGGGTCAGGTGTCTTGCTCAAGGTGGAGAGAGTGCTGTTCATTCACAATCCCCACCTTCAATTCCTGCCGGTGTGGGAATCGAACCGGCAACCTTCAGATTACAAGCCCGACTCCCTCACCACTAGGCCACGACCACCCTAAAGCACTTTACAATTTTTGCCTCACATTCACTCACATTCATACACCGACGGCGACGTCAGCCATACAAGGCCGGGGTTAGGTGTCTTGCTCATGGACACCTCAACACTTGGTCAGGTGGAACCGGGGATTGAACCGACAACCTACATGAATTCTGCAGCAGTAGCAACTATTCCACCAAGATGAAACATATTAACATTGTTATATCCATTACCATGCTAAACACTCCGAGAGCTTGCATGCCATATCACTTGTTTTAGGAATTAATTTTACCGTTTACAGTCATGTAACCCAGGTTGGTGAATCCTTGCGATCCATTTTAAAGCAATATTGTTGGAGAGTTCAGTGTTTATTAATGTATAAACAGAGGAAACAATACAGTCCAGTGTTGTACTCTGGCGTGGGCGGGGGGTGGCAGGACCGTGGAGGGGAAGAGGGGGTGAAGCAGGGGTGGTCTGTGCAAGTGGCCAGGGTGGAGCAGGCTAATCGGGTGGCCACAGCCATAATAGGGACATCAGGGAACACATAGAGTTCAGTAACAGCGTTTCAGAAATAAAAGCCATAGAAGAGAAAAAGCAGCCCACGTGCACAAAATGGCAGAAGTCATCACAGGGAGAAGCCGATAACAAAAGGCCTACCTCTGAGTCAGGCGGTGCTGCAGGTGATGGGCTTGGTTGGGTAGAAGCCTGGAGACTTGAGAGCAGTGAGACCGACAGCTCAGGTGCGCAGCGGCCTGGGGCCTTGAGTGCAAGAGAGCGCCGCGGATGGGGGTGCCGGCTGCTCACTGGACGGCAATCTTCTCTGCCCTCGGACGGGTCCACTGGGTGCAGTTTTAATGCATTAAACATGAAAACGAAAATTGAGTGTGAGTAAATGGTGTGAGTGAACTCCTGTTGTTTTTGTGTCTACAGCACTTCAGTGGAACACATATATTTCTTCTTGAGGTCATGCCTATCCATTTTCTTAATGAGGTAAATGCAGTACTACTTTGGTGTTTTAATTATATCAATACAGTTAAAATGTTCGATAAAAAAATAATGTCAGGAAGAAACCTCAATAACTTTAGTGAAGCTTTAGTGTTTTTTTTTTTTTTTTTAAATGATTAAAAATGTAAAACATTTTTGTTACTTTGTTTTAAAGACTACAGTAATTTTGAGCACCCTAATTTAGTAAGCATCACAGTACTTCATTCATTCATTCTTTTCTTTTTGTTTTTTGCAGGAATTCCATTCTGCGCAGAAGCACATTTTATGTTAGATGGGAGTTTTTCCGGAGCATGTTAGCTGTCGCTGTCAGCATCGTTTCCTCATTGCTTTTTGCATTTCTACACTTCCGAATGGAGCTGTGGATTGCTTGTTACATACTTGGATTCTTTTGTTGGGTGGACATCTATCTCCGCATGCATGTTGTTTGCAACGAAGGCAGTGATCTCAAAGTTGACACCTTGGAAACAGCACATCATTACATCAAAACCGGGTTCCTTTTGGATTTCATAACCTGCTTTCCATGGGAATTTATCGGTTGGATTGTGGTTTCACCATTCAGTGAGAATGGATTTTATGCCAGTAATGAAGCGCTGCATCTTTATGCCTACTTGAGGATTCCACATATTTTCCAGTTATATCGCATTCCCTCTATATTTTCATTCATGCAGGCAAACATTGCTGCAAAAGCAATGGTCATTTGTTTTTTGAAGTTTTTCTTATATTTGGCTCTTTTTGTGCACTTAAACACTTGTATTATCTTTGCAAGCGCATGCCCTTTAGCAGACTTCCATGGAAGCACCAGTGATTATTTATTACCAGTGATAAAGCACAACTGTACAACATTGTCCTGGGTGACACACTTGGACTCCTCATTTGATGTTGAATTCGGTAAGTGTTGTTCTTCAGACCTTTGGCAGTGGACACTAATTCATGATTATTCATCATGCTGTTCATATTTCTAGTAAATTAAAATGCTTATTTCACCATGTGTTCAAAAAAAACCTTTCTTTCAGAAACTGCTACTTTCCCAGAGCTCTATTTAATGAGCTTGTACTTTGTCACTGCAACAATATGTAGTGTTGGATTTGGGGACATCTATCCATATGTAACTTCATCGGTAAGTATCATAATAGTCAAATATTAGATGAATTTCGCTAAAACATGCGTAGGTGACATTTAACCCCAAAAGTAAAAGCAATCAAATCAATCAAGACATACAGTGTGACAGTGCACTTCCATCTTTTGATAAGCATGAAATGAATTTGATTATAAAGTGGATTTGTGTATATAATGATCCTATTCAGATGAACAGCACTAGGCTAAAAACTGCCACAACAAAGATGGCTGGAAATACCGGATGTAAGATGACGTATACATTCCATGAGCTGGAAAGAGTGATGGTCTCAGGTCACGCATGTAACCATGGTTCCCTAAGAAGGGGACGAGACGCTGCGTCAGAGTCTTCGACGCTGTGATTGCGTCGTGAAGCACGTGTAAAATCAGTCCAATGGTGTGACGTAATGCCATAAATGGGTGACGTCATCAACCAGGAAACTGTCAAGCATACCCAGACCAAACAGAGAGTTAGCAGTCTGAAGCAAGTCGATCACAGGCATGCAGGAGGTATGGCAACGTGAGGCAGCATCTCGTTCCCTTCTCAGGGAACCATGATTGCATGCGAGACCTGAGACGTTCTATGACCTCGACAATGCAGTTAAATTGAGATTGAGATTGTTATTATGCTGACTTGAATTCTCTCTTTTTGAAATTTAAACCTCTTTAGTTTTAACCAACAAATCAGCCCATTTTTTCATTTTTCACACAATGTTTCTATCGTAATATACATGTATGGAGAATTAATTCTTGCTTTCTTTATGCATCTCCCATAAAATTTTCAGAAAGTTCTCATGATTTTCATCATGACTGCTGGGACTATGTTTTTTGGCTGGTTGTCAGGCACTGTTACGGCTCTGCTGGCGAACACAGATGCTATGAGAGCTGCTTATACTGAGAAAACCTCCAGCATGAAATTATTCTTGAAGGTATTTATTCATTTTCACCCTGAGTGTGTTTATTAGAGATACACATTAATTTTTTCTGTTATTTTTTTTTTTTTATCTGTAATGGCAAAGCCTCATTTTCAGCCATCATTACTCCAATCTACTTTGAACAATATATGTGTTATATAATCTTTAAGAGATGCTGCTAATGTGCTTTTTTGGTACTCAAGGAACTTTTTTTTATTAGCAAAGATGAAAATTATTGTGCTGTGTAATAAAGTCTGGAAACAGCAGCGCCGTGTCTTTTTGTGTGCATTTCTTGCAAATCACTGTTCATTTTCAAGTCGTATTTCGGTTTTAAATTAGCTAAAGAGAAACACATCCATGCAATATTTATTTTAAATAGAAATAGTTATTAATTATAAATTATTTATGTCTTTGCAGTAACTTTTGATCGGTGTAATTTATTGTAGGCGAATGAAATTCTTCAAAACGATGTCTCAGAATGTTAGTGTACTATATATGTTGTAGACATTTTGTATTTTGTGTTAACATATTTTTCCCCCTTTTTTAAGAGCCACAAAATAACTGGGGCTTTATATGACAGAGTGATTGGATTTTACACATTCCGATGGATGCACACAAAAGGATTCGATCAGGATAAACTGTCTGATTATTTGCCCTCTTCACTAGTCAGTGATATTTCAACGGTTCTTTATTCTGATTTTATAGCAAAGGTAAAATATTTTCTTGGCTATTACTAGTGTTACAACGACTGAAGAATGACGCATAATTTATGTAAATGCATCGTTTCTTTTTCTAGGTGTTTGGTCTTAAGATCGACCGGGAGTCTGAGGCATGTCATTTGTCTAATGTGGTAATCACCAAAGCAGGGAAACTCAATGTAATAACCGGAATGACAACTTCATTTGTTTGATCTTGTGCATGTTTTGCTATTTTTACTTTTTGTTTATATTTAATACGTGTTGAAATGGCTGATTATTTTAATAAGCTAAAACAGTCTTAGGGTGCGTTCACACTTGTCGTGTTTGGTTGGATTAAAACGAGCCCTGGTGCGATTGCTCAGTTTGAACACGTGTGAACGCTGCCATCAGAACCCTGGAGCGCACCAAACAAGTCTCGGTCCGCTTCCAAACCAACTCTGGTGCGGATCCACTGATATATGAACCAAAGACATGCAAACAAACCAAAAACAGGACGTGATGTCACGAGATGCGACGCTGCGTCAGCTGATTTGACGATATGGGAAGATCGGCGTATCCAAAACGAGTCGAGGGCAAACGTGGAGCGACGAGGAGGTGAAGTTTCTGTTTCTGCGAACAACGGAGGAAATCCTGGAGCTGTTTTGAATGTTTTGAACATTTGATGAGCTCTTCGTGATTCTCAGCTGCTCAAAATAAAGCATAAAATGACGGCGTTTAATCCAGAACACAGCGTTGTTTTGAGCGTTCGGTAAGCGAGATCCGTCGCCAAATATACGTCATAAAAGCCGACCAATCAGGTCGTGACCGTATCCCTGTGCCTTTGGTTCAGTAACTTCAGGTTCGCTGTTAAAAATGCCAGTGTGAACGCTAAGAGGACCAGGACTATGTGTTTGTTTTTGTTTTTTGGTCTGCACCAAACGAACCAGACAAACCGAACTACAAGTGTGAACGCACCCTTACAAGGTTACGCGGACTTACAAGGTATTGTTTGCAGCGGCCCTTTTTTGAGAAGATCTTAACAAGGGAGTCTCTGGAGCAATTGGAAGCTGATGGATGCTTCATTCGCTTATTAGCCGGAAGAATTTCGCAATGCCTGTACAGAGCCGGTGATCTCATATTTATGAAAGATGACGTTGGATCAGAGGTTATTATTATTATCGATATTTTCTGTGGGTAACTCACCATCACACCAAGGTGAAGAGCACTGTTAGATGTTTACCTCTGTTTTCTGTCATGTTCATTGCTGAGCTCATTAAGATCAAGAGCATTGGAAACATGCATCTGAAAACTTTCATTTTATATTTTAAATATTGAATGTCCATAATATGAGCCTGAACGGGTTACAGAGCATGTTTATGATTATGTTTAATAATTGCAATTTGCTTTCCTAGATGTATTTCATCGAAAAGGGAGAAGTGGCTGCTTTATCAAATAATGAATCAGCAGTTCTTTTCAAACTAAACTCTGGACAGTATTTTGGTGAGAGAAATGTGCTATTAGGAGAACCAAGACCTACCACAGTAAGGTTAGCATTGCTTTTATTTTATCTAGTTAGTTGTATATTGAGTATGCCATGTTAGGAGTATTGAAGTGGGTTTTTATACATTATTTGATGTATGAGCAATGATGTAATCTTAAGAGTAGGCCAATTTTATATGCAATTAGACACATTTCTCTACATTTTAGCGCTTATAATTATGATCTCGCTCTGTACCGTTCGGGCCTTTAACATGGTTGCGGGGTCACATGCACATGTTTTTACAAGGCAACCGAAAATTGGCTGAACTTGATGATGTAGTGACGCAGCAGAGTACATCACTTAAACCATAAAGATGCCATACCAGCATGTCGCCAGATTCATTAGCCTGAGGATGACGCACAGGCATGGCAGGAGTGTGGCAGCCATGTGCGGTGTCTCACTCCTCTCACAGGGAACCGGGTTACATACATAACCTGAGGTTACTCCCTTTTGAGAGGAATCAATGCCGCATCATGGCTTGACGATTCATTAAACGTGAAGATGAAGCTGGTCATAGATCTATCTTGTCTGGTCTTCGCTGAGGATTTGCCGGGATGGTGTCTCAGGTCAACGTGAGAGTATTATAGGCACGTATTGCTGATGGAAAAGGCTTGCAAGTCCCCTACCCTCTTGACGGAGGTAAGCGTAGTCTTCATGCAGAGCTCACCAAGCAACCGACTGCAAGGGCTCAAATGGATCTCTCTGTTGGGCATCCAAGAGGAGATGAAGCATGGTCTTGGAAGATTTACCTTCTGTGACAATCAGGTTGTGCTTCCCTAAAGGCCTTCTTGGAGAAAGGAAAGCACTGACCCGACTGCATCTTCATGAATCCCTCCCCCGCGAGGTACACCACGTTGTGTCATTTTAAGTCACAGAGTTGCGTAGCAGAGGGGGCTCTAGCCTGCGTGATAGTGTCTACCACGGCTGGTGTCAGACCTCTGAACTCCTCATCATCCCGTCCAGGGACCCTACATGGAGGCTCCGGAGGTCTGGGCATGGGTGCCATTGTGCCAAAGAAGGTCCTTCCTCAGAGGAATTTGCCAGGGAGGGGCTGATGCCATCAGTATGAGCTCTAGTTGACTAGTACTAGTGTATTTCTAGTATGAAATTCTGGAGACAGCTACAACATATACGACCACGTTATGAGGCAGAAGACATACAGAGACATGCAACAAGGTTAAGCTCTGTAGCGCAAAACTTCACTTCAAGGTACCGTCCTCTGTGTGTTCCAGATTTTAGGATCTTTTTGGTGCTCCAGGAGATCAACATCCCGCAGAGCTTCGTGTTCAAGTCTGTTAGACTTGTCTAGTCTAGAAGTAAGAAGCGCTTGTGTCGAGGGCCGGGGGCAGGGTTACCGTGACCAACAAGACGAACAGAAACTTGTGACTGCCATTTATGAAATAGCGGCTAATCAAGCTAATAGCAGATCGATTGTAATCTCAGTCTATACAAATGACGGCGAGCTGCACGAACGCGTTGGATTCGCCGTGATTTGCCATGGCCCTCTAGCCTGTGGAAAGGTGAACCGGTTCACGCTGATGGAAAAAGGGTGCTGGTGCACTGAACTTAGAGAGCGGGGGAAATGCTCATCTGATCCAAAAATCACAATGTCAGCGGTGATGGGAGTGCCAATCACTGCAAACGAGAACAAAGACATTTTTATGTCTTTAAATTTAAGTAGTTGAGTAGCTGGGGCTGATAATGCTTGAGAAGTGTGGCTGTTTGATTCTATTCTATTCTCTTTGATGACTATGTAAATGAAGCCTGCAACTGAAAATTGGCTAGTTAACTGCTAGCCTTAAGGAAATGCTAAACAGACATTGGGCATAATGTGTAGATTATTGATTTTTCCCATTTGTTTTCCAGGGCTGCCACAAACTGTGAGTTGTATGTGTTGTCAAAGACAGGCCTTGATGAGATATTTAAGCATTATCCTAGCATTTACAAGGAAGTCCAAAGCAGAATCGACACAATAAAAGAACAGTTTGACACAGAATATCATCAGAGAAAGACATTTATAAAGCCTGACTCTGCAGCCGAGACATTCCTTCGAGCTGGATGTAAGTTGTTTGAAATCCTTTTTTAATGTTGAACTCCTGCGTTAAATTTATGGAAGATGCGCTAGTTGCATAAATTTAGCTGCTAAATTAAAAAAAACTAGTCTGACTACTAGCAATTGGTTAGGGCTAATCTGTCTTTTCAGATTCAAAATAGATCTGCCTCACAAGCAACTGGCTTCCCAAGTTTGTGTACTTATTTTTGCAGAAAAAGAAAATATTCCAAAATAAAAACTACCGTAATTTCCGGACTATTGAGTGCACCTGAATATAAGCCGCACCCACTGAATATTATTTTGAACATAAATAAGCCGCAGGTGTCTACAGGTACATTGAAACAAATGAACTTTACACAGGCTTTAATGAACCTCTAAAATCCTCAAACTTCATCGCGGTGGCGTTTGTTTTGGCTTTCAGTCGGATCTGCACAGCTGAAACATCTCGAATGTTCGTTCACATTCTGTGACGTGCTCAGTTTTTTGGCGGCATGTTTAGATTGAATCGAGCGCGCTCAAACTTCCCGTCATTCTGTTTACTGTAGTCATCTTGTGACCCTCATCATGACGAAGACACGGAGAAATGCATATGATGCTGCTCTCGAGTTGATCTGGCAGTTGGAAAAGGAAGTAGAGCTTTAATGAGTCGATGATGAGACGTTGGAAACAGCGAGGTGAGGAATTGCCTCGGCGCAAAAAGACAACTAAGGGGCCGTTCGCATATCGCGTCTTTTGCGCGCGCTTGCCGCGTGCCTACATAGGAAATAATGAATATGCGCGCGCAAAAGACGCGATATGCATCATATGCATTTCTCCGTGTCTTTGTCATGATGAGGGTCACAAGATGACTACCGTAATCAGAATGACGGGAAGTTTGAGCGCGCTCGATTCAATCTAAACATGCCGCCAAAAAACTGAGCACGTAACAATGTTTTTTTTGAATGGAAAAAAATTTGAAAGCGGGAAAAATCCATAGATTAGCCGCGTCTTTGTTTAAGCCGCAAGGTTCAAAGCGTGGGAAAAAAGTTGCGGCTTATAGTCCGGAAAATACGGTAATCGTATATTTAGTTAATTAACATCTTAAAACTACGGTCTTGATTTGCATAAAAAAGAGAACAGAGGTGTACTTCACATCAGGAGAATGGGGAAAATGACGTTACACATGCAGTGTGTGGACCTGAGCGAGATCCACATGAAGTCAGGAAAACTCATTGTTCAAAGAGTCAAAGCTAAACCACTGCTAGTAACCTCTTTAAGTTATTCTTGACCGTTCCAATGGACACCGCACTGAAAACATACCGGAGAAATGCCGTGAGCGACTGTCGAACATTGCGGTAGGCTACCGAACATCGAACAGGCCATGCATGTGGATAAAAAAAGCCCTTCACAGTGGCGCATAGTGGACTGGCACGCAGGGCATATTCAATTTACATATTGTTAGACTTTTATTATTAAATTAATATTGCAATTCATTTCCCCCGCAATATTTTCATAGCACATAGAGGATAATGAAAGGTTAGTTGGCATACTCCTCATTTCAAAAACAACTCGTTTAAGACGAAATACTTAAACGAAAGATGGCAAAATCATGAACCGTGTACTGGTAACACACCTAAAACTCTTATTCATCTGCCACGTTAACTGCATTTTTAACTGATGAACATAATGTTGAATATGATGTTTGTCTCTCTCACAGGTGTAAAACTCTGTAGGGAAAAAATGGATGAGGAAGAGCACAGAGCTAAACTCCGTTCACGTCCTTTGAGCATTCGACTGTACAGATCAATCTCATCAGGGCTCGTCCAGTTTTTCCTGAAGATTTTCAACAACATGAGATTTGTACACAACAAAACCATTGTTCCTGAGAACAATTTTCGAGTGCTCTATCAGTACACATCCTGTCTGCTAATCACAATTCTTTTCTGGGCAATAACATTCATGGTGTGTATTATTGTGCAGTTCGGCAGCTTAGCAGGCAATACAATGAAATTCATAGTTGCTTCTTAATACAGGAATGATTTAAAAGAACAACAACATAGTGACGATACACACTCTGTAGAGCAGTTTGTCCGTTTAGGGCTACTGTAGAAACATGGCGGTACAAAATGGTGACTTAACATATAATGTATGTTGATAGAAATGGCTCATTCTGTTCATTATGTAAGTCTTTATACACCACTGAAAACATAGTTATGTATATTATATTGCATTTCTGTCAATAGATCCTCTTAAATTTTACACATTGCACCTTTAAGTGTTCAAATACCTTCTCTGGCCACTATATATGACAGATAGTGATTCAAGTCATTGTTTTGCCCATCAAAAGGTCAGTTTACAAGAGAATGAAGTTCAGTCATTAAGCATCACCGTTACTATTGCTAAACTTTAAGGCCTGTTCACAGCAAGAACGATAACTGAACATAGCTGGACTCGGCTCTTAGAGTGATTTTTATACTTTATAACGATGACAACACAGAGGAACAGTAAAGTTAGACCCAGCTGATGAATCATATAAACGTTGACAGCCAATTAAAATCGTTCATACATTCTTTTATCCTCAGAACACAGATAAAGATCTTTTTGATCAAATCTGAAAACTTTCTGTCTCTTCATTGACAGACTATTAAACTACCATTTTAAAGCATGTAGTAAAGACAAATTTAAAGTCCATGTTACTCCAGAACAAGCACACAAGTATTTTGCTTGTGCGCAAAAAAACAAAACCTAATTCACCACTTTATTTATGTAACGTCACAGAAGTCACTTTTAAATGCTTTAATGACTTAAACAGGGAAACTGACAGGAAACAGGATTAATAAACACCATCAACGAAACTTTTACAACGGACAAGGACTGGACTGACACAGAGGGAATATATACACAGAAACACAAGAGGATAACGAGAGGGGCACAGGTGACGGACGAGACACAGCTGACTTAAATTAACTAATGGTGAGACTGGCACATGGGAAATCAAAACAAATATCACATGACAAATGACAGAATTAGACTCAAAGCAAGGAACATGTGACAACTGACAGGACAGGGGAAGAAAGAAACAGAATACACAGAGACCAGATCATGACAATTTACAAGATAGTAATCTCCAACGTGCAACAACGTCTGCTCTCGCATCAATACAACACGCAGAGATTCATATTTTGATTTGATCGAAAAGATCTTCATTTGTGTTCTGAAGGTGAATGAAAGTCTAACGGGTTTGGAACGACATTAGGGTGAGCAATTAGTGACAGAATTTTCATTTTTGGTTGGACTAACCCTTTAAACCAAAAGATTCAAAATATATTAATATATGTCAAATATATTATTTAAGACAGGCTGTCTTATGGCAAAGGATTCTCTTAGTTAAACATTAAGTACAGGCACAAAAACTAAATGTAATCTCTGTTCTTCTCTCTCTCAGCCCGCTGTGTTTGATGTTAACTGGTATTTGTTATTGCTCACACAAGCTGTTGAGGTCCTTCAGATATGTGAGGTGAGCCAAAGATTATCTCTGATTTATATCACAACAAGCACAACTTACATTATAGCTGATGGGATGTAGACCTTATTAAATGTAATCCCCCCCCCCCCCCCCCCCCCCCCCCCCCCCCCCCCCCCCCCCCCCCCCCCCCCTTTTTTTTCCCCAGGTCTTCCTGAAGTTTCATTTTTCTTACTATGATAGCGAAGGAACATGTATTTCAGATTACAGATCATCGTCCCGTAACTACATGAAGAGAAAATTTGGATATGTCTTTGATATGGTCTGCTCGTTTCCATATAGTCTTCTTGTTATGCACCATATGAAAAAGGAGCCAGCGTATTTCCTTCCTATGATTATTTATGCCCGGCTTGGTCACTTGCCCCGCATTATTTCACTAATGGCGTTTATGTGGCAAGAAGAACAGTCCACAACATCCAAGTATGTCTTTTAGTGATATTTGTTCATTAACTTTTAATATTTCCCTAAAATCCATTGATCCTACTTTATATTAAGTGTCTTTTACCATTGCGTACTAACATTTAAATTCACTTATTGTACATACATGATTTGACATTGTACTTATTTTTAAAAAATTCCCTGCATTACAGGTGCAATTATTTTCTGTAATTACATGTATAATTACACCGCTGTCCTTTAACACGCCCTAAAACCGAACCATACCACCAAACGCGTCCCTAGCCGTATCATATCCACCTCAATAGCAGTAAAAGTGTTTCACCAAACAACACGAACACAATAAGTACAGTGTACCTATTATTTAAATGTAAGTACATAATAGTCCAAGACAACTAATATAAAGTGTAACACTTTATTTTTTTTTTTAGTGTCATTGTTACATGTATTTACTATAGTAATATCTACAAATTATGCATAATTACATGCAATTAACCCTAAACCAAACCCTCATAGTAAGTACATGTAGTTAATTGTCATTACTCAGTACTTAAATGTATAATTACACTGTAATACTGACACCTTAAAATAAAGTGTAGCCATATAAAGTTACCATTAAAATATTGAATTATTGTACGTCTCGTTTTTCCATTTGTCACATTTTCCCCTTGTTTTTGTGTTTTCAGTGTTCTGTACATTAGGATGGTCAAGTACTTTGTACATTCGATCCTCTTTGTCCACTGTGCGACAGTGATCTGCATTTCATTTGTTGAAAGTCATGGAGTAATGTCATGGATTGCCGAAACAGGTGAGGAAATAAAAACAGGATAGCTTAAAAGTCAGAGCATGCGACATCAAAATGTATAATTGTCTCCTTTTAGTTTTGAGTAGTTCACAGTTTAACATGGTCTCTCATGCCTTATTGCTTAAACAGCAGTAAAAGTTACAAACTGACTTAAATGTCTGCAGTGAATTGTTTAATTGTTTGTCTAACCTAAGAATCCAGCATTGCTGGTCAGCGGAATAAGGTGTGTTTTGCATACAGTGATGTCCGGTTTGCAATCGAATCATTCTTTTTAATGGGTTCTTTTTGAACCAGTTCACCAAATCGGACTGAGTCAGCAGAGATCTGCAAGTTACTTAATCAAAACTCACTGACAGTCACTTTAACTAGAAAGAGTTGATTAATGGTTACAACAGGTCTTGAGTCACCACTACACAGAACTGAAGAAACAAACTGAGCAGCTGACTTGAATGAGGGGCTGAAATGGTTTCTAATGGTTTATTTGAAAAGGCTAAGCTGATCAAGACGGGTTTATTCACTTTATATGCTTTACATTTGTAAAACATCCACATTCCAGATTATTATTGGGTGCTTTTTTGTCTCGAATGTATTTTTATTTTCAGTGCTTCATTTTCATCAAATAATACCTACAGTAATATAGAGATTCAGTGCTCAGGATTTTTACGGACCTCAAAAATGGTCTACAGTGGTGGCGGACAAACACGAGCATCCACACACACAGTACAAAGAACCCTACCCGTGCCAATGCGAGCCCCGTACTACTGACAGTAAATCCGGAATAAATGCAAAGGAGTCAGGCTTGTAACCTGAAGGTTGTTGGTTCGATTCCCACGCCGGCAGGAATTGAAGGTGGGGATTGTGAATGAGCAGCACTCTCTCCACCTTCAATACCATGACTAAAGTGCCCTTGAGGGAGACACCTGACCCCTAATTGCTCCCCTTATAAGTCGCTTTGGATAAAAGCGTCTGCCAAATGACTAAATGTAGGACAGATTATCAAACTGTCACACTTTGGCTCCTTGAAGAAGACAAAGAATTGAATGTCAGTTCAAATAACAGTGAAGCTTTAATTACTCAGAACAAAAGATAAATCCATATTTCTCAATGAAGCACTGTACCGGAGCTTGATTCGTTTTGCCATAACGAAGCTTCGTTTCGCACACAACCATGTGACCGCTTCTATTCTGATCGGCGAAACCCTTGCGCAGGCTTTGAGTGTCATTCCCTTTTTGAAAGAATAAATCACAATGCGAATATATATTTTTATTCAATTTGTAAAAGATTTTTATTCATACGTTGTGCAAGTATCATGACACGTGAAAGAGTTATACATTATTGCCTTTCATTTTTTCATAGCACAAACTGATTTTTAAATTAAAATGAAGAAAAATGGCTGGGTCGAATGAGACGCAAAAGCTTTTCCAAGCAAAAACTACAGTATCATGATATGTATCGTTATCGTGGTATAAAGTTACTCATACCACCCCTATTTTGAGAGAACAACTTTATTTATCATGTACTTTTGGCTTCACATCTTTGCAGATGATTTACATCACATATTGCATGTAAGGTAATATTCGAAAAAGCATAAAGCAGTCGGCGATCAGCAGTACTGCAGAATATTTTGATTTCAGGAGAAACCCTGGGTGCTTTAATAAGAGCATTGCGTATATGTGATAGCGTTGCGTGATTACAAACGATTGAATCGGTTCATTCAAAAGAACTCTGGTCCAAACAGAAGAGCACTACACCAGCTCATACTAGCTCAAAATAGCCTGGATCAACATTCGTGTTGGTTTATCTATGATTTTTTTTTGTCCTTTGCAGAGATCTTTGACTTCACTGAAATGTATAGATATGCTACGTACTGGTTATTACAGATTTACACAACGACGGGATATGGTGATATAAAGGTATCAAACTTTGGAGAAGTGATGGCTTGTGTTATGCTAATGATTCTGTCTAAAATTCAAGTGGTGTATAAAATCGGACTTCTCGTCGCTACACAAACGAACAATATAACGCGGCAGGAAGCCTTTGAGGAAAAACTGCAGGTAATTGTAAACATCGCATCTTGTTTAAAGTGTGTGTGTTTGGTCATTTGCTGGTCATTTTTACTCCAGTTATGATTTGTTTCTGAATAGTCTTGTCATCTGTTCCAGACTATTCAGGGTTTCATGATGCATGAGAGAATCCCTTCTACTGTACAAAATCGGGTGACGAAGTTCTACAGTTATCAGTGGAGTCGCACTAGAGGGATGTGTGCAGATGTTTTGTTCAAAGGCATCCCTCGCTCTTTGAAAATAGATATTGTGTCAAGGTAAGAAGCCTATGAAAACTCCTAGCTGAGGGCGCAAAGTGTTTCATTATTGATTTTTTTTTTCAGTTGAGACACTTTGCTTGCTATGATACAGAATATCCACAAAAGTGCTACTAGTATGTCATTTCACAGATAGTTTATTTCTGTATGAAAATGTTGATACAAAGTATTTGCCCTGGCTTATTCTTTTCATTTATTTTTGTCACGATTGTCAGCGAAAGTGCCTGTGACGTCCACTAGAGGGCACTCCGCTCTGGACTTTCTCTCACACACACTTGCACGTTCTCGTTGGACTTCACTCCCCACAATGCACCACACCCAGTCACCCACTTCAGCATCGCACTACATTATCCCAGAAGCCTCCACACCTGGACTGATTGCACTCGCACCCGCTCCAAATCACGTCTCACTATTTAAGCACACCGCCGCGAAGTCTTGAGTTACATCACGTACCAATTCTGAGCGTTTATTCCTGTGTCTGTCTTCTCGGCTTCTCCGTTTCCTCATCGTTATCTGCCTGTCTTTTGGATTCATTGCCCGTTTCTTGACCTCGATTATCCCCTGCACACCAGTTTGCTGTTCATTGACCACTGACTACGCCAACTTTTAATAAAGCTGCAATTGGATCTCACTCCGCTGTCTCCTCGTTACAATTTTGTTCCATTATTATGTTGGTGTTGTCTGTTGCTGTTGGACGGCTGGGTAAAAAGTGACAGTGATGAGCGCTGCACTTTACCCAAAGTTGAACATTTTTCAACTCTCAGGGACCAGTAAAAAACACAGAGCACTCAGTGTGAAATACCTCGTCATGCTGCTGCCGTTTAAAAAATATGCTAGTCTGTGGGGGGAAAAAACGCTTCGGTGGACACATGTTTTGTGGCCAATATTTGTTTTACAGAGTGAGAAATGAGTCAAAATTATTTTCTGAGATGATCAACAGAAAACCATTGTTAACAGACATTGAGATGGAAAATAATGACGGCTATGATCGTATCTGCCATTATTTCCAACTTAAATAACATTCTGTCACATACTCTATCCAAAGTTTCATTAAAATGGTTTTGAACTTGGTTATCACTGTTTCTGTTTTAGAATCTGCATACAGCATTTCAAGAGGCATCAGTTTTTCTCCCACTTTACAGAGCCTGTCCTGAGGGAACTTTCCATGAGAATTCTCTTCCGATGTTTCCCTGCTGGTGAGCATTTGATAAATCTTTGATTGTCTCTAACTGGAAGAGGAATTGGCCTCAAGCTTACAACTTTATAACTACTGTAGCATATTGATTTTTTTTTCTTTGTTTTTAAGGGGAATATATTTACAGGAAGGGAGACATTTGCATTGGAATGTATGTGATAATAATTGGCAAGGTGAATCTGTGCCTGGACACGAAAGGTAAAAACGCTTTTCAGCGTCTTTCTAAAGGAGCAGCTTTCGGCGATCACTCTTTACTGGAATCTACGCACCGCGAGACTGCTGTAGCCGCCAACTATGTGGATATTGCCATACTCTCAAAGAAGTCTTTGGACAGTCTGGGTCTCTTATATCCAGCTGCTGTGAGCCATGTGCTAAAGAAAGCATCTGATATTCTACAGCCGTAGTATTCTTGTCACGCTTCTTTACTGTGACTCTGTTACGTGGCTGTGTGGTAGGGATATTGTTAAATGCTGCCGCAAGTCCATATTATTTTAGGATATTTTGTTCATCTGCTATGGTAGATTTTGTAAGGTCATGTTAATGTATAGAGTGACGCTGCTGCTAAAAGCGATAGAGTGTTAATTTGTCATGTTCGAACTAAACATCAAAATTTCCACATTAAATATTTCATAACATTACTTTGTGCTGACAATTTATCCTCCACTGGATTACTCGAGGACAGTGTTTCTCAAACTTTTTCAGCCCATTTTTTTCTGGAGGACCACCTAACAGAATCCCACTCTAACACCCCCCCCCACAAAAACAACAAAATAGGAAGGATAAACTAAATTTAAGTTTAATATGCAACTGTTTCACATCAAAAACGTAATTATTCAAACGCAATGATATGATCCATTTTTTCGTTATTAAAACACACTGACGTCAACACCCCCCCCCTCCCCGCGCGATCGGGTACGGGTTAAGAGCTTGGTCATCTTTTTGCGGACCACTAGGGGGCGATGGCGGACCACACTTTAAGAATGACTGCTCTAGGAAAATACAAATATTGAATTATTTTATATGATAGGATTTGAAGCAGAAAGCTCTTTTTAAGCCAAAAAGCATTTAATGCATTTACAGTGTTCAGAACTGTGCTGAAACCGAGTCGACAATCCAGGACCGTAAAATGAGACCTGTCAATTTGGACATCAGCCGGTCTGAAACTAACTAAATTGCTTTGAGACGAAGCGCACTTGTTAGACATGGTTCCAACTATAGAAAGAACGGTAACAGTATATTTTACAGTGTCCATGTTACACATATTAAATGTCGTTACTGTAGTAATAACTCATAATTACATGCGACTAACCCTAGCCCTATAGTAAATACATGTAGTTAATTGTTATTACTCAGTACTTAATTATATAATTACTCTGTAACACTGACACCTTAAAATAAAGTGTAACCGAAAGAACTTTAACGTGGCTAACCCGAGACAAATCAGTCAAATCATAGGGAACATCATGGGTAAAATGCAAAGGGGGTGATTCCCAAGACAGAGAGCTAAAACAGACTCCTTATCCAAGACACAAGTCCGCTCTCTGATGTTTTATGTATTTAACACAAATTCCTACACAAAATCAGATAATGCGAAACTATTGGGAGTTCTACCAGCAGTCTGAATAAATTTGCAACATCTTTGCAGATAGCGGAGACATTGCAACCCTACAGCAGTGACAGCAAGAAACTAGGGCTTTACAATTTTAGTGAATTTCTTTTCTTCACAGCGGTGAGTATTTGGCCTAAAAGGGGATTGTCGTGAAGTAGTCCACTGTTGCTGTGCTCGATACTGTTCCCCAAGCAGCTTTCTGCGTGCATGCTCAGCGACGGAGTGGAACGCGGCCAATCGATGTGGAAATGCACACAGAAATATGTCAAAATGCCCGGCTTGGTGAGTATTCTCTTAATCACCATCTTATTATGTCTTAAGTGAACATAAACAGTCGGGAAATTAATCGCATGTGTAACAGTATTTTGGATTTGTGAAAATAAAATCACTCACTGCTCTGTGGGCACATTTTCAGGGAACATGAGTTCCTGGAAATTAATGATGGGACACACTCTGAAGTGGTATTGAAGATTAAAAGCATTGAGCTTTGGCATTTCAGATCTGGAACAGTATTGTGCAGCTACTTCCTGTTGCATGCACATGCTCTCAAGAGGCCAATGCCAAAGTGTCAGTGACAGGCCCTTGAGCTCACATTTAGCTCAAACTAACGGGTTTACATTTTTTTGAACTACTCATTTACCGTTTAAAGCAAATGATTTGTGGCGAAGACTGCTAAAAGCTTAATGTTTTGCCATTTTGGCCCTTTTTTGCCCCAGAGTGTATGTATAGTGTTACGTGGTCCATGTTTGCTTTAAAGTTTTCCTTTAATCTTTACATTAGTGAAAGTCCCCAGCCTGACATTTTCCATTTTCTTCTCCGCGTTCGTGGCTATTGGTGTACCTTTGAGTGTTCCTCTTTGTTACGTGCTTGATGTTATAGAGTGATGATTGCATAACTTTAAAATTGCTACAACATGTGAAATTGATAAAAATAACCCATGAAATGAAATAATGTGCAGGACTGAGTTCAATTTATTAGACAAAACGCAATGTGAACAAGTTACAAAACAGTAAATAAAATACAATACAAACATAAAAAACAAGAGTGTCACCAAAACAAAGAAAAGATCCAAATTAAACGATTCCTAAACCCTCTAAACTAAGTACCAAAAAGAAAAACTGAAATCTTCAGCGTATTTGATGCTTTACACTAACAATAAAGATACTACATGTAGATGTTTGCAAATTGCTGTAAAAACACCAATGGACAAAATTGTAAAAAAGTGTTACAAAGAAGCAACACATAGTAAGCTAAGCAAGTAGTAAATTCAAAACTATTTGATAATTTACTAAAACGTGATCAAGTGGCAAGACCACAAACACACCACTTTGGCTCATCAAGAACAGAGGCTACATGAACTTGGCTCTCACGTTGCACTTGACGAGACTTGATTACATAACGCTGAATCAGTGAAAACTTTCAAATGGAGTGAATAGTGCAATACATATCGCTAACCAAAGTACAAACCCAAAGATAGTTCAAACTTCAAGATCACAAGGCAAACATTTATCACTGACTAGAAGGTAAAGCTCAACTGATGGCACAGAATTGAGTGAAGTCTGACGCTGATCAAGGCCTAGCACTTTATTTTACAGGCCTGTACTTATTATAGTGATTACAATAACTGTGTGTACAATAACTAATCCATGTAGTTGCCTCATATTACCCACTACTTTTTTAGGTAAGAAAGCTGTAAGTGCACATACCGTAAAATAAAGTGCAACCTCCAGCCGGTACATCCATGGATAGGTCGAGTGTCATGTCGTCACAACTATGATTGATAGTCGAGTTGTCCAATGATCCTGAGCCTAAGAGCGGAATAAAGAAACAGCAGAGAAGAGTAAGAGAGCGGAGCGAGAAAAGACGAAAGATTCATTAAGATTAGTACACCTTCAAACTAGAAAACAAACAGAGATCAATCTGGGAGGGGGGGTGGGTAGGTAGGTAGGTCAGGTGACGGGGCGGAGTCCAGGGCGGCGGCCAGAGTGGGGCTGGGACCTCAGGCGACCGGGGCAGAGGAGCTCTGGAGCGGATTCAGCAAGGAGCTCTGTAGCGGATTCAGGAAGGAGCTCTGGAGCGGATTCAGCAAGGAGCTCTGGAGCGGATTCAGCAAGGAGCTATGGAGCGGATTCAGGAAGGAGCTCTGGAGCGGATTCAGGAAGGAGCTCTGGAGCGGATTCAGGAAGGAGCTCTGGAGCGGATTCAGGAAGGAGCTCTGGAGCGGATTCAGCAAGGAGCTCTGGAGCGGATTCAGCAAGGAGCTCTGGAGCGGATTCAACAAGGAGCTATGGAGCGGATTCAGGAAGGAGCTCTGGAGCGGATTCAGCAAGGAGCTCTGGAGCGGATTCAGCAAGGAGCTCTGGAGCGGATTCAGCAAGGAGCTCTGGAGCGGATTCAACAAGGAGCTATGGAGCGGATTCAGGAAGGAGCTCTGGAGCGGATTCAGCAAGGAGCTCTGGAGCGGATTCAGGAAGGAGCTCTGGAGCGGATTCAGGAAGGAGCTCTGGAGCGGATTCAGCAAGGAGCTCTGGAGCGGATTCAGGAAGGAGCTCTGGAGCGGATTCAGCAAGGAGCTATGGAGCGGATTCAGGAAGGAGCTCTGGAGCGGATTCAGGAAGGAGCTCTGGAGCGGATTCAGCAAGGAGCTCTGGAGCGGATTCAACAAGGAGCTATGGAGCGGATTCAGGAAGGAGCTCTGGAGCGGATTCAGCAAGGAGCTCTGGAGCGGATTCAGCAAGGAGCTCTGGAGCGGATTCAGGAAGGAGCTCTGGAGCGGATTCAGGAAGGAGCTCTGTAGCAGATTCAGGCAGAACTGGAGCAGATTCAGGCAGAACTGGAGCAGATACAGGCAGAACTGGAGCAGGCACTGGAGATACTGGAGCGGCCAGGGTGGAGCCGGGATCTCTGATAACCTCCAGGGTTGAGTCCAGGGCGGAGGCAGGACCTCAGCTGACTGGGGTGGAGTCACCTCTGTGGCCATCCCTCCAACCATCAGGCCGGCCTCTACAGACCCCCCCCCAAAAAAAAACCTTTAAGGGGCGGAGGCCCCACTGGATTCAGGTAGGAGCTCTGGAGCGGATCCGGGAAGGAGCTCTGGAGCAGCATCAGGAGGATGTGGTGCGGGCCCAGGAGAGGCTAGAGCGGGCTCTGGAGGAACAAGAGCGGACACAGGAGAAAATGGAGCAGAATCAGGAAACTCTGGAGCGGATTCGGGAAAGGCTTAGGGGTAACCGGCACTGTCTTGAAATCAATCAGCCACTCCTCAGGCAGTGCAGCCAGCCCGGTGCAGGCGGCAGCCGATGAGGTGTGTGGCTCGGCTGCTTCACGCTGCAGCTCGGGCTTGCTGTCAACGGGGCAGAACCCGCCGTTACGGAGCATCCAGCCCAGGTACTCTTTGTATGGTCTACATTCCGGGAGGAGGAGACGCAGTGCCTGTGAATCCATCTATGCTTTGGGTCCGTTCTTCTGTTATGTTGCAGAGGATGCACAGAGACGAAGGAGAAATTGAAACAATGTCTTTTAATGAAATCCAAGGACGGAGAACACAAAACACGTCTATACACAAACGAGAACAGACGACGACTGAGGGAGAACACAGAGAATATATATAGATGGCAAACTATGGGAGAAACAAGGTAATTGACAAGACACAGCTGATGACGAACGACTAATGAGGGTTACCAAGGTAACAAAAAAGGAGCGGGAGAATTAACCAAAGAACACATGTGACAAAAGACAGGACCGGAGAACAGAGATACACGTGACAGTGTGCATCTTGAGACAAAACAATAGCACTGACATGTTTTAAGATATTTCAGTGCTAGTTAAAACAGCTTAAACATACATTTTAGTCTAGGACTAGGTCTGTGAAACCAGGGATAAAGATGTTTAACTTTTACCTTTTGTTTTTCTTGGTTATAGGTAGGGGAGCATTCCATTTTATAATTTTGAAAAAAACTACGAGAATGTTCCTGTTGAATGTTCTAAACATTCTGAGACAAGAGGTAACATTTAAAAAAAAATCTAAATAAATAATGTTTTTGTACTAACATTTTGAGAACTTTTTTTTTTTTAACTTTGAACGAAATATTCCAAATTACTGGAATAATGTTTGTTCATTACTTTGAGAGAACCTTGCCAATACAAAAAGTTCTGAGAACATTCCCTGTTAGCTTAGTTTATTAGGTTAGTTAAGATTGTTTAAGTGCAACAAACATTTTTTAAAGAGTACTTTACAAAAACATTGTTTTCCTATTCATATAAAAAGACATAAAAAGTAAAGAAAGAGACTTTGCTTCTTTTTGTCAATGTGTTTCAAGGTCACTTGTCCTGCACAAGCTCTTTATGAAAATTCCAGTGCATTTTAATCAGATTAAAACTTCATTATTGCACTATTCATTATCCGTGTGTGTGTGTGTGTGTGTGTGTGTGTCATGGAGGGGGTGACTTTTAATTCACTTCAGCTCTGTGTTTGTGTGATTGTGTTTGGAAGAATGCTTAGTTTTCAGAATCAGAAAGTCCTTTGGCAACTATTAACCCCAAAATTAATCATTCAAAGTTTTAAATAGCTTTTTTTTGTGTGTAAATTTTTCATGTCAGATTAAGAGTTCAGTCGTGGTGAGTGTGGTTTCAATCTGCTGAGGAAAACTCCTTAGATCTAGCGACATTACGGGAGTCTCGGATCAGTATGGGCTTTGCGGATCTTCTGAATGAAGTTGGTGGGTTTGGACGCTTTCAGATGATTCATGTCACTCTTCTGTCCATCCCGGGCCTTCTGATGGCTTGCCAGAATTTACTAAATAACTTCACTGCTGGTGTACCGGAGCATCACTGTCGCATACCGAACATAACGGCTGCGCTGAATGAGAGCACCGCTTCACTCCTGCGCGCGTTCATCCCACTGGATTCATCACTGACACTGTCCAAATGCTCTCGGTACACTGATACTCAGTGGCATTTAATCTCAGAGCAACTGAGTCACAGAAATGCAACTGAGCTGCAGACAGAGGGTTGTGCTGATGGATGGACATATGACAAGACTGATTTCATCACATCTATAGTATCAGAAGTAAGTCGTTTCTTCACCTCTGACACAAAATATGTCTTTTTATTAACTAACGTTAACGGATATATTGCTCATGGTTAGTTAGCTAATGTTAACAAATGAGTTCCTTTTTTTTTTGTACATGATTCAGCAATTCACAAAATCTGTGGAAGACACATTTCCTTTCTATAAACGTGTCCTCCGCAAAATTTTACAATAGAAACTGTGTAGTTCTACAAGGGGAAATTAGGGATAGGATCTTTCCTTGCGTTGACAGAGCACACTGATGGCCATTGAGGTGTTTTTCATGCAAAAGGCTTGTATGTATGCTTGGGGTGTTACAAAATGTGATATAAACTAATATAAATGTATTAAAATTAAAATGCACAAACGAAAATGATAATACTGTGTAGCATTAAATGTGGTTAAATGTCAAAATAACTCCAATATCATACTGTAATAGGAGACAGCAGGATGAGATCCAAATGCAGCTGTATTGAGCAACGTGGTCAAGCAGGCAATGGTCAAATCAACAGCAGACGGGAATTGCAGAAGATAGGCAGAATCGTGGTCGTTAGAGGTCAAAACTGGCAGCATACAATCACAGTCCAGTAAAAACAAAGCAATGGTCAAAGGGCAGGCAGGATAATAACCGGATGACAAGACGCTCGGAAATGATGCCACCGGGAAAATCAAGACTTCGCCTGGATGGTGTAGTGTGCTTATATGGAACAGATAATGAGCTGCAGCTGGTGAGGTGATCAGTGATTAGGTGCGGGTTTCTGGGAAATGTAGTCTGCCTGAAATGAGTGAGTGGGTGTGTAGTGCATTGTGGGAAGTGAAGTCCGGGAGTGAATGTGCATGTGTGTGAAAGACCAAGGCGAAGTGCCCTCTAGTGGTTCTCACGGGCACTTCAGCTGACGATCGTTACTTTATCGTAAATTAAGCGCTATCTGCTGTGACTTCAGAATCATGGTGCATTATGGTCTATGGATCTGCCTGAAGTGTAGATATCGGTTCAAATAAACTTCCCTCGCTCACTTGACGAAGTTGAGTGCACTTCATTCAAGGTGCAGGTGATGGGGATTCCCTCGAGGGGAGGAGCTTAGGAAAGTTCACGAGCGTATCTCTAAAAGTCTTGTACTGCCAAACAAGCTGGTTGTGGTGTTCGCGTAGTCGCCTGCAGTGACTGACCACAAGCTACAATCACACATGGGTTTTCTCTCAAATATGCAGGAGAAAAAAAGTGAAAAATATGCAGAGGTATAGTTTAATGACAGACATTTTTTTATTCTCTATAATATTTGTCATTTTCTACAGTAACAACAATACTCATGGAATTCATTAAGTCAACGAAAATTGTACGTGAGTCAGGACCACCATTTTTGTCAAGCACAAAGAGTAAAAGGCACTTGCAATATTTTGTAACTCTTTTCTCTCATTTGTCGCAGTGGGATTTAGTTTGTACCCTACGTCCACTCAAACAGATGAGCCAGACCATTTACATGGGAGGAGTACTGACAGGTGCCATTATATTTGGAGGGTTATCAGACAGGTAAAGCATCCGTAACTTCCCGTTTACACGGTCGCACCTTTGAACATAACATAATCACATATGATGCCTTTTTGGAAAGTAATACGATTCAGTGAATAGTACACATTGTAGTATGCATGTAAAGTAACTAATGAATGATGTGCAAGTGCATTAAACTCACTGGACCAATTAGATAGAAAAGAACTGATTCAAAAGAGTGTTTCGTTCGCACTCTTCCGATTAAACAGCTGATAGAACACACACACACACACGTTGTGTTTATGTGTTTTGTGGGGACTTTCCATAGGCGTAATGGTTTTTATACTGTACATTCTGTCCCCCCCCCCCCTCCATAATTCTGTATGATTTATAAGCTTGTTTCCTAGTGGGGACCAACAAAAGGTCCCCACAATATCCAGATGTACTGGTTTTACTTGCGTTGTGGGGACATTTGGTCCCCACAATGCAAGGAAAACAAGTACACACACACACAACAGTGATTCTCAGGTTAGTGTACAATAATCTCTCATTATTGAAATTTTAAATCATCTAGAAATGATTTTAAAAAATGTATAGGCCCCATGAAACAAGTCTACATGGCTTTTAGTTTTGGCTTTTATTATGAATATAAATATAAACTTTGAGGTTATCTATAAACTTGTGTGCTACAAAACACCGACATAACACATTTACTGTTATTACAGCATGAAATCTTCTCATGGATTTCTACCTATGCTTATCTGCGTCACATTCCAAAAGAGTTTACAATTTTATGGATTACTAAAACACTACTGTACCATTTTAAACCGGTGAAAGAATCAGCTCTTTATTTTGTTTTTATATTCTCGTGTAGGTTTGGGCGAAAGGCCATTCTGATTTGGTCATATTTTCAGCTCGCTGTCTTAGGTACATTCACAGCTCTCTCTCCGTCGTACCTGGTGTACTGCATCTTCAGATTCCTGACAGGAATGTCTGTGTCCGGAGTCATTCTCAATGGCGTCTCACTCAGTGAGTGTCTCTTTTCACTGTCATCCAATATACATTATACAAAAATTATTTGCAATGTAAAAATACTATGAAATACAATCTCTCAATAAATGAAATAAATCATTAATGTGTTTGCATATGCTATTTTAATCTAAAGCAAAAAAATACATATATACATATATATATATATATAAATAAAGGTAAATGTTTAAAACAATTCTCTTTTGAGGGAACTCGGCGCTGCGTCATGGTGTTGACGCTATGGGAACGCCTCCAGCGGTAATGTTGATTAGGCATCTGACTCTAGGTGTTAGATGTTCAGTACATGATATGTTAATTGTTTCCGTACATTGAGAGACCATCCACACGGAGCAGTTTAGTTTAGTTGTAAACATAAAAATTATGTATCGTATTGGCATTTCGTCCAGACGAATCCAGCATTTTGGCAGCCTGAAACCGCAATTTTTCGAAACTGGGTCCCAGAGTGGATAAATCTGAAAACAACACCCTTGCTTTTTGGTGTGTACAGCCAATTCGTATATTTTGTGAAACAATGAAATCGCATACACCAGGTTTTCTTCTCCATTTTTAGTGTATCTCTGTTTTGCATCATTTTGCGTCAGTTTCAGAGGTTTCGTGTGTATGCAGGTTTTTCTTGAGATGATGCCATGTTTACATGAGGAAAAAAAAAGATCGGATTGGGAGAGCTCAGGCTTTATGTGGGTGTAAGCTATGCCGCATTGCAAACATTATAGTTCTGCCGGTGTATCAAACTGATCTCCTGAAAAAGACATACGACCTCTTTCTGGGGGTTCTTGGACGTAAAGGTGTTTTGGGTAGTAGGCAAATATTAGTAGGTATATCGCCTTTCAACGAGTCCCCAATTAATGTGTTCTGTTGTTGAGTCCAATTCTAGCTGAATATTATGTCCCAATTTGAGGATAGGTGTGTCACGATTGATCAAAACTAGAGGATATATTTCTCTGCCCGAGCATAGCAAGTTCCCCAGACTGCTTCACCAGTAAAGCGTATGTATATGTTGGTTCTTCTGTCAGTCTAGCCTTAACAACTTAACTATGGATAGATCTTGGCTGAGTCCTAGTGTCCCACACTTGAGCTCTGTTACAATCATTGTTGCGATGGACACCTCCCTCATAGCAGTCCTAGTTGACCATCTAGTTAGAACCGTTTATCCCTAAGGGGCTACTCCTTATGAGTCACATGGTCATACAGTTGCATTACTTCCCCACTATATGGACAGTCCCCGGCTTCAATCTTTGGTCCCACACTTGAGTTTTATTGCCATCATTGTTGCAAAGGAGACCTCTTCCATATGAACTGGGAAAAATGAAAGTATAAAGCTGTCTGAAGGCTCAAGGCTTTAAGTCAACAACAACCTTTGGTACTTCCACCCAATGTCCACTCTAGGCTTAAAACCTAGGCTTAGATCCTTTGGATGAATAACTTTTGTTCACCAAGTCTGTGTTTGATCTTTCACAGCCTGTTAGGGTAGGCATTTTAGGACTTTTCAAATTAAATTTGGCTCTGTTGACTGAAGTCATTAAATTGCTCGGCTCTGTTCAATGCTCACCAAGTCTGTGATTACTTTTCACAGCTTGAAGGGGCTTTTTAAGAGCCTTTCAGGCATGGTCTGCTCGATTGATCGAGGTGATTCAGCTTCTTTCAGTGTTGTAACGGAGTAGTAACTCTTGCTTACTAAGGGGCCTTTCACATATCGCGTCTTTTGCGCGCTCAGATCCATTATTTCCAATGTAGACACGAAATAAGCGGCACGCTCGTTTTTTTCTGGTCCTTGTCAACTCTGAAATAGACTTTGAATCTCTCATCGTAGCTCTTGGATGAGTTTGTGAAATTCTCCGTGGTGCACCCAAACACTGCCGGAGTTTGTTTTTTTCTTCTTTCATAAGTTTTCATAAATAAATCTTGTACTAGAGCTTCTGCAAGGGCTTTTCGTTGATGGAAATCCACTGAAACTACCGCGTAGTCGTGGAGAAAGCTGTTCATGGTTGCACAGCAATGACAGACGCTTCAGAAACGCAAGCTCCCGAATGCTAGCAAAAGCACTTGAAAAAGAAGGAGGAAGCAACGCGGCCGCGCTTTCCACGCTTTTCTTAGGCGCGATATGTGAATGGCCTGCCATTGCCTTTCACAGCTTAGTTGGGTAGGTAGTTATAAGCAATGCAAGCGAAGGGCCAAGGCGTCGCAAAACCATCACAGGCATTTTCTTGATGGCCCTTGATGGTTTTGCAACCAATATCTCTCATTTTGAGAAAATGTAGCACAGGGCTTGGCTCTGGCACTCCCGGCCAAAGATACGATATGATTGCCTTTGGTGAGTATGGTGGTGTTGGTATTAATGCTCCCATAGCGTCAACACCATGACGCAGCGTTGAGTTCCCTTGCAAGGGAACTTCTCAGGTTACATACGTAACCCGGTTCGCTGAGAAAGGAAACTCGATGCTTCGGATATATCACACTATATATCATATGATCTCCATTAGGCAATAGAATTGGCTTTTTCGCACGTGCCTCAAACATTCATGCTGGAGGCATTCCCATAGCATCAACACCATGATGCAGCATCTCGTTCCCTTCTCAGGGAACCGTGTTACATGTGGTTGTGTTCAGTCCTGGTCCTGGTGACCCACCTCTCTGTACACTTTGCATATCTCCCTTATTTAACACACCTGATTCAGATCATCAGCTCCATGAACTCAATTGAGTGTGTCAGACAAGAGAGAAATAGAAAATTCGCAGAACGGTGGGTCCTCAAGATCAGGACTATTTAAAAGTAATTCAAGATCAGATAATATACTATTGATCTGACTGCACTACCACTATCGGAAACTAAAACATGAACTGAATTGAGCTAAATAATGACACTATTGTCTAATGTAGAGCTGCTTTACTGCTGAAATTAAAGTTGTTTCTTAATGGATGATTTTTGTTGTTTAATACCGTGAAGCTGCTTTTAATCAGTATATTTTGTGTACAGCTCTATACAAATAAATGTGACTTGACTTGAAATGTTTGCGTTCTCAGAGGTGGAGTGGATTCCCACTAAGAGTCGGACTCTGGTGGGCACCCTATCGTCTTTCTTCTTCACGTTTGGTCAGATGATTCTCGCTGGAGTGGCATACAGTTTGAAGGACTGGCGTAAAATACAAGTGGCCGTCTGTCTCCCTTTCTTCATCTTCTTTTTATACAGCTGGTGAGAGATTATTCAAAATGACTTTTTGGCTTCATAAATCATGGAATTATTAGAACAACAAAACAAAAAAAACAATTCTGCAAAATGATGCGCCATGGCGTTTGAAAATGAAGTTCCACCAACATTATACCTTGCAAAGTGTCAAATGATAAAGGAAAATTTGATTTCTTGTCATGATCCCTTTAACATTTTGAATTAACCATAAAGAACATTTTTTAAAAAAAAATCCATGTCATGACACCACTATTGAGATGTTTGGCACTGTTTTATTGCCTTTTCTTGTATCACATATTTTATTAATCATCATAAATTAGGTATCACACGGAAGCTTAAAAATTCAGAATTCCTCCCGTGAAGACCGTTTTGAAACTAGGCTCTGCGATACAATGGAAACGGTACTTTAAATTTTGTTAGCGAGCTCCTGCCCCGAGTGGACGCCATCTAACTTTTCTAATCTTCACAAAACATAACATGTCGCAAAGGTCTGAATCTGAAGCTTCCATATTTGGTGTCCGTTTCAGAAATGTATTAATTTGTTACAGGAGAATGCATCCAAAAAAAAAAAAAAAAATTCAATAGAATGTGGGTGACACCTGGTGGCTGTTTTTGGTAGAACACCTAAACAAAATTTGAATTTTTGTGATATTAACTTCCCATTTGGAACAAAACTTGGTTAGACCAAAGATCTGTATTCCAAAGCATAGAAAGAATGAATCTTGGTGTAGACTAGGCCGCAAAGGATCCATCCTTTCTATTCTACGCAGCCCAGGAAATAAAGGGCATTTTAAGGAGCCTTCGAATTGGGACTTTTTGTTGTGCCCCTGTGACGCATTCAGCCTTTGAATACAGCCTTCGAAGGATGCATCCTCTGAATTGGGGACTCTTTCCTGACAAGCTGATGATCTGAATCAGGTTTAATAAATTAGGGAGGCATACAACGTGTGCAAAGTGATTGAAAACCGATGGCCTAATTAAAATGCTAATTCCAAGTGCAGAGGCCATCTTTAAACATCATTTTTCAAACTGTACAGACGGTGTCTGAATATTATTCTGAAAAGGTGTGTTTAAAAAGTATGCAGACTAATTAGAACTATATAAATTCTGCACACACACACACACACAAATTAAAAAAATAATGCAGCATACAGTAACTAACTGCAAAAATGTCTCCATGTCAAAGGTGGTTCTCTGAATCTGCTCGCTGGCTGGTGCTGAATGGCCGTTCTGAGGAGGCACTGAAGCATCTTCATCACGTAGCTAAAATCAACGGCAAGCCCGAGATGACGGAGAAGATCACGTTAGAGGTTTCACATCAAGCACTACTTTTCTAAATGTTGGGTTTTATTCATTGACATTTAATCCTGTGATGGCAAAGCTGAATATTCATCATCTTAAGTGTCACATAATTCTTCAGAAATCAGTATAATATGCTGGTTTTATTATTATTATTACAGTTGAAAAAGTTTGAGAATTTTTGTGAAAATTGTGCTACATTTTATTTTCAAGTTTGATGAGTATGAAGTTAATAGAATATTTGTAACAATGCATTTACTGTCATTTTTGATCAGATTAATGCATTCGTGCTAAAGATGTTTAATAAATAAAAACTGAACCCAAACGTTTGAACAGTAGTGTATGTGCTTATATTTAGGTGCTGGAGACACACATGCAAAAAGAAGTTCAGTCAAGTAAGGGCATTCATACTGCGCTGGATCTCCTGAGAACACCAAACATGAGGAAGATATCCATGTGCCTTATGGTTGTCTGGTAAGATTCCATTTGAAATGTCTGTACTATGCAAGAATACATAAAAATACATAAATAAAAATTTAATAAACAAAAAGTTCTTCCTAACAGGTTTTCGACTAGTTTTGCATATTATGGACTGGCCATGGACCTGCAGAAGTTTGGGGTGAACATCTATCTAATGCAGGTCATCTTTGGGGCGGTGGATTTTCCAGCTAAACTGGTCGCTCTTCTGATGTTGAGCTTTCTGGGCCGACGTTTGACGCAAGGCATGTGTCTCCTTGTGTCAGCATCTGTAATTTTTGCCAACATTTTTGTTCCTAACGGTAAGGCAATAACCGTGTCTCTCTATTATGAAGGCATTGATGCTATTACATTAAAAAATGACAACATTGGAAATGAATGGGAACAACCAGTGGGGATGTTTGGTACTGCAACAAAACAATTTTAGAAAAAAATCTAAAAAAGTTGATTTATGGCTTTGATTGAGGAAAATATATTTAACAAAGACTGAAAATACCATTTTTGTACATTTTTAGTAACTATATAACTAGAACAACAAGATTTGGCAAAACGTTTCGTTTAATGTCCTCACATATGACAACACAAGCCTCACTACAATATCAGACAACGGTGTGTCGTATCTTAATAATTCAGACTGACTGGTAATGAAGCGGTGTGTCATTGCAGAAATGCAGATCACAAGGACGGCGCTTGCTGTTATTGGGAAGGGCTTCACGTCAGCGTCCTTTACTTGTGTCTACCTATTTACTGGAGAGCTTTACCCTACTGTCATCAGGTACAAACTATAAAATCTGTCTGAAGCAGCCAAATGTTACAGTTTTGTTTAAACCATTAAGCTGTACAATATAGTTCCATGGAATCTTGCACCACAACACCATTGTATATGAATATAGCAGGCCATTCATTCAGGATTGTGAGATTGTTATCCTTTACAATGGACTGTAGAGTACATGGATATTAAAGTACTAAATATAAGTGCCACAATATAGTAAAATCTATAATTGCAAGCATCAATTACGGGGCCAAGCACAAGAGCCTGCTGACACAGCTCGGTCCACTGGATCAGGTCTGGTGCTTCCTGTTCAGTGAGGTCAGTCAGTGGGTTGGGCTGAATAATTAGGTACAAACCTTCTGTAATATTTACATTTATCCAAAGCGACTTACAAGGGGAGCAAATAGGGGTTAAATATAAATAGTCATGGTATCAAAGGTGGAGAGAGTGCCGTTTATTCACAATCCTGCCAGCATGGGAATCGAACCAGCAACCTTCAGGTTACAAGCCCGACTCCCTCACCATTAGGCCACGACTACCCACTTCAGTAATACAATATCCCCTCAGGCCCAGGAACTGCCTCACCTCCTTTTTTGGTCTTGGGTCAAGCCCAGATTCCTCATGTCCACACATCCAATCGCACACTTCTTTGTGTTGGCCGTCACTCAAGGACAGCACGCGGATGTTTCCTACTGCGAATGATGAAGTCATCTAGATAAGCAGCGGCACACGTAAAACACGGCCAGAGGATCCTGTCCTTTTGCTGAAAAATCAAAACAGTTTGGATCTTAAGGAATCTAGAATTCTTCACATATTTTTAAGTGCATTTACATTACATTTTAATCATTTGGCAGACGCTTTTATCCAAAGCGACTTACAAGTGAGGCAATTAGGGGTCAGGTGTCTTCCTCAAGAGCACTTAAGTCATGGTATCGAAGGTGGAGAGAGTGCTGTTCATTCACAATCCTGCCAGCGTGGGAATCGAACCAACAACCTTCAGGTTACAAGCATGACTCCCTCAACATTAGGCCACGACTACCCATCAAGCGCCCACAATAACACCGTCCACGACACTGTCGTTTGGCACAGCATCTTCAAAGCACTCACAAAATGCCAAATTAAATCGATAATACATGATGTAGCAACAATATCTTTTTAAAATGTCCCTTATCTTGCTCACTTTCCTAGCTGTTTTTCCTCTTCTCTTCACCAGTTTGATAGTGCCGCCTCTTTATTTTCATTTTTCATCATTTAGCAGACACTTTTATCCAAAGCGACTTACAAGGGGAGCAATTAGGGGTCAGGTGTCTTGCTCAAGGGCACCTTAATCATAGTGTTGAAGGTGGAGAGAATGCTGTTCATTCACAATCCCCACCTTCAATTCCTGCCGGCGTGGGAATCGAACCAACAACCTTCAGGTTACAAGCCCGACTCCCTCACCACTAGGCCACGACTACCCTACGTTTTCAAACATTAACACACACGACTGACACAAACAAACTTTTTTACCAAGCATTACTGTCTGAACCCCTGGCATGGGGCCCCCTGGTGGCCACTATGTTATCGCTTACGTATATCACTTAATAGATGATGCTTACCAGCCCTTCGCCATATTTTAATTGAACCACCAAAGCGAATGCAGCTTCTTCATTGTTACGTTTGTTCCACAGGCAGACTGGCATGGGATTTGTCTCTACTATGTCCAGAATAGGTTCCATGGCCGCCCCTGCAGTCCTGATCTTGGATGAGATCCTGCCGGCTCTGCCTAGCATTGTATACGGAGGATCCGCTGTAGTCGCTGGTTTAATAGCCTTTTTGCTTCCAGAAACCCTCAACATTCCTCTGCCTGATACCATTGAGGACGTAGAGGAGAAATGGTAATAAATCACGTCACATGATGACTAGCTTCAGCATCGGTTTCACAATGTCATATAACCCTACTGTATTT
>CM074313.1:7641774-7701774 GCA_037194245.1 Opsariichthys bidens
AGGAGTTTGTCAGAGGGCTTTTTTGACATTCAGCAATTCGGTCAATGTTGTTAGATTGGCACTGAATATTTCACTTGAAATGTTGTGTGATGCTATATTAAACTCAGACATTGAACAAGAGGTTTGTCTGCAGTGAAGAGCATGAAGATTAGGACACAAACGTCATGGAGGGAAACCCTCATCCAACTACAAACTGTGTGTGATAATAGAGATTCTTAGCTATTTTCCCCTTTCACCTATCAATGCAGCTTTTGTTGATGAGTGGAAATAATTCTCTGCTAAATGCGTCATGTTTTTCAGCAATTCAAAGGCAGCGAATTCTTGTTTACATTCTTGACATTTATAACTTCAGTTATGCATTATTTGCTGCAGATGTCTGTGTCTGATCCGCCTGATATCATACCTGTGCCAAAGCCACGATCACGATACTTACGTCCAAGTGTCACACAACACCCGTCCGGTGACAGGTGAGTTGATGGAATTGATCTATGCATTTTTTGAAACAATAAAGAAAGACATTTTAAAGAAACAAAACTTTTTTTTAAAAGTCAATACACTTACTATACTCGAATGTCTTGCAGAGATGGTGTTGGTCAGTTGCCTTGTCCAGATGTTCAGGTCGATGCACAGGTAAACTCTGAAGGTAGGCCACTTTTATTATGTTTTTTTGTTTTTGCAACAAGATGTTTTTCCTAGTATTAGTCGTCCACCGTGTTCACCCAGAATACATTATACTTCAGAATTCAAATTTCCTGATAATTTACTCTCCACCATCTAAGATGTTTATGTCTTTCTTCAATGGAAAAGAAGGAAAAACTTTCTCCATATAGTGGACTTCAATGGGGTTCAACGGGTCCGAATGTCAGTTTCAGTGCAGCTTCAAGGATCTACATGATCCAGACGAGGAATAAGAGTCTGATCTAGGGTAACCGTCGCACATTTTATAAAAATATTAAAAAATATATATACCTTTTAACCACAAATGCTCGTCTTGCACTGCTCTGAGATGTGCCACGCATTACGTCATCACGTTGGAAAGGTCACGTGACGCAGACGGAAGTACCGCAGTAAAGGCGAAAAACAGAGAGAGATATAGGGCGGACACAATCATGTCAAAATGATTGATGATGACCTTTGACCCTGGCTTATTTTTCACATGACGTCTGAATATCCACTGGGGTGAAATTGTAGAATGATTGATTATGAAGTTTGTCAGGTTGTATTTAAATAGTTGTTATTTGAATACATGTATGAGAAAAAAAGATCATTTATAACTAGGAAGATCCTAATACATCTTTATCAGTGGAGAGCTCGCCAGCCACTCTCACACACACACACACATGTTGTGTTTTCATGGTTTATGGGGACATTCGATAGACGCAATGGTTTTTATACTGTACAAACTGTACATTCTGTCCCCCTACACTAAACCTACCCATCACAGAAAATGTTCGGCTATTTTAGATTTTCAAAAAAGATAATTCTGTATGATTTATAAGCTTGTTTCCTCATGGGGACCAAAACAATGTCCCCACAAGATCAAAATTTACTCGTATTACTATACCTGTGGGGACATTTGGTCCTAGGGACCATTTTGATTTAGAGACTAGATGCGATAATTAACTAGACACAGGTGCAACACATGAGGGCAAATCAAAAACCATGGTAACAGATTAACTGGGACAAATGAAACATGACAAAACCCAGGATATATATATATATATATATATATTAATGTGTAATGAAGGGCAAGTCAGCTGATGAGATCCAAACGCAGGCTTTATTTAACAAAGAGCGTGGTCAAACAGGATATGGGTCAAGTACCGGTAAACGGGAGTATCAGAGACAGTCCAGAGACGTAATCACAAGGCAGGCAGAAATCAGGTCAGGCAGATATCAATTGTAAAATCCAGAAAACAGGCAAAAAAGGGTCATGCACGATAAATCCCATGGGTAGGTAACAAGGCAAACACGGGTAATAACACTCAGAACTGTACCGTAGCAGAGACACAGGGAAATAACAAGACCTCGCCTGGATGTGTTGGTGTAGTGTGCTTATATAGTGCATATAATGAGCTGCAGCTGGTGAGGTGATCAGTGATTAGGTACGGGGCTTCTGGGAATTGTAGTCTGCCTGAAATGAAAGAGTGAGTGTGCATTGTGAGAAGTGAAGTCCGGGAGTGAATGTGCATGCGTGAACAAGACAAACTCTTAAGAGTGCAAAAGCTGATGGAGTGATGACTGCTTCTGTCTCTCAGTAGAAACATATATCAAAAATGAGGTTACTGTGGACGATTCATCTAGTCAGTTGCATTCCACCACTGAACCTCCTGATCTTCAAGCTGTTGAAACCAACTGCAATGAAACGTTTCTATGGCCGGCATCACTCGCCATCAGTCCCAGTTCAGTTCCGGATGTAGCAAGAACTGCTGACTCTGCTTCTTCTGATGATTCCACTGCGACTCCAAACTCCCCAAAGTCACATGATGACCTCAATAAGGATGATCACACTTCAGACAAGGCAAGGTAATGTATCATTACTGTTTCCCTCTCAGCTGTGTTTTTATTTTGTTTATAAAATGGCATTGCTTTTGACAATTTATTTGCCTTTGGTTACTTCTGTGTTTATATTCTTCATTGTAGCTTCACAGATGAGTTGATGGATGTTCAGACAGGACCTGTCACCAGTGAAGTGATCCAACAAGCTCCCAAATCACAGAACTTTCACCTCAAACTTGACAGACCCAAGAAACCACGGTACAGTTTATTTAACACCCAATCAAATAAGATTGGCATTGTGACATTAAGCACATTTCCAACACCAATGTAAAAACACACTTGATATGTTCTCATGAATTGCATAGTTTTTTGCAAGATCTTAAAATATCTTGAATTCTTGGTCTGCAGGGCTGCAACCATTCGTGTGAGCAGGAAGACACAGACGCTGACAGGGCCACGGCAGAGAACCAGTGAGTGTGCGGTGACGCAATCCAGCTGGCTCGACGTATGGAAGGGACGCAGGTAACTAACTCTACACAGCCTCTGAAATCTTCAAAGAAGAGTGAACTTCCTGTAATTTAGGCCTTTATCCATTTGAAATATTTCAAAATATTAATACTAAATAACCAAACATCTTTACAAAACAAAAAAGTGCCCTTTCTACGGTGGCTGAGAGAGCTCAATGCGCTGCAACGGAAAAAAAACACATGGCAAATAGAAAAAAACGCAAGAAAATTAAAAACCTTCATCAGTTTTACAACATGTGCTGCAAATACTCACAGCGCAAACAAACACAGAAACACACTGCAAATATTCACAGCGCAAACTAAATACAGAAACACACTGTAAATACTCACAGCACAAATTAAACAGAAACACACTGCAAATACTCACAACGCAACCAAATACAGAAACACACTGCAAATACAACGCAAGCAACACAGAAACGCAGTGCAAATACTCACAACGCAAACTAAATACTGAAACACACTGCAAATACTCACAATGCAACCAAACACTGAAACACACTGCAAATACAACGCAAGCAACACTGAAACACACTGCAAATACTCACAATGCAACCAAACACTGAAACACACTGCAAATACTCACAGCATAAATTAAACACAGAAACACACTGCAAATACTCACAGCATAAATTAAACACAGAAACACACTGCAAATACTCACAACGCAACCAAATACAGAAACACACTGCAAATACAACGCAAGCGACACAGAAACGCAGTGCAAATACTCACAACGCAAACTAAATACTGAAACACACTGCAAATACTCACTATGCAGCCAAACACTGAAACACACTGCAAACATTCACAACGCAAACTAAATACAGAAACACACTGCAAATACTCACAGCACAAATCAAACAGAAACACACTGCAAATAGTCACAACGCAACCAAATACAGAAACACACTGCAAATACAACGCAAGCAACACAGAAACGCAGTGCAAATACTCACAACGCAAACTAAATACTGAAACACACTGCAAATACTCACAATGCAACCAAATACAGAAACACACTGCAAATACAACGCAAGCAACACAGAAACGCAGTGCAAATACTCACAACGCAAACTAAATACTGAAACACACTGCAAATACTCACAACGCAACCAAATACAGAAACACACTGCAAATACAACGCAAGCAACACAGAAACGCAGTGCAAATACTCACAACGCAAACTAAATACTGAAACACACTGCAAATACTCACAATGCAACCAAACACTGAAACACACTGCAAATACTCACAGCATAAATTAAACACAGAAACGCAGTGCAAATACTCACAATGCAACCAAACACTGAAACACACTGCAAATACTTACAACACAAACTAAATACAGAAACACACTGCAAATACCCACAACGCAACCAAATACAGAAACACACTGCAAATACTCATAACGCAAACTAAATACAGAAAAGCAGTGCAAACACTCACAATGCAACCAAACACTGAAACACACTGCAAATACTTACAACACAAAATAAATACAGAAACACACACTGCAAATACCCGCAACACATCCTAACTACAGAAACACACTGCAAATACTCACAACGCAAACTAAATACTGAAACACACTGCAAATACTCACAATGCAACCAAACACTGAAACACACTGCAAATACTCACAGCATAAATTAAACACAGAAACACACTGCAAATACTCACAACGCAACCAAATACAGAAACACACTGCAAATACAAAGCAAGCAACACAGAAACGCAGTGCAAATACTCACAATGCAACCAAACACTGAAACACACTGCAAATACTTACAACACAAACTAAATACAGAAACACACACTGCAAATATTCACAACGCAAACTAAATACAGAAACACACTGCAAATACTCACAGCACAAATCAAACAGAAACACACTGCAAATACTCACAACGCAACCAAATACAGAAACACACTGCAAATACAACGCAAGCAACACAGAAACGCAGTGCAAATACTCACAACGCAAACTAAATACTGAAACACACTGCAAATACTCA
This sequence comes from Opsariichthys bidens, assembly GCA_037194245.1. Lineage (NCBI taxonomy): Eukaryota > Metazoa > Chordata > Actinopteri > Cypriniformes > Xenocyprididae > Opsariichthys > Opsariichthys bidens. The sequence goes on from CM074313.1 coordinate 7,646,819, forward strand.
CAATGCAACCAAACACTGAAACACACTGCAAATACTCACAGCATAAATTAAACACAGAAACGCAGTGCAAATACTCACAATGCAACCAAACACTGAAACACACTGCAAATACTTACAACACAAACTAAATACAGAAACACACTGCAAATACCCACAACGCAACCAAATACAGAAACACACTGCAAATACTCATAACGCAAACTTAATACAGAAAAGCAGTGCAAACACTCACAATGCAACCAAACACTGAAACACACTGCAAATACTTACAACACAAAATAAATACAGAAACACACACTGCAAATACCCGCAACGCATCCTAACTACAGAAACACACTGCAAATACTCACAACACAAACTAAATACAGAAACACACACTGCTAATACCCACAACGCATCCTAACTACAGAAACACACTGCAAATACTCACAACGCAAACTAAATACAGAAACACACACTGCAAATACTCACAACACAAACTAAATACAGAAACACACACTGCTAATACCCACAACGCATCCTAACTACAGAAACACACTGCAAATACTCACAACGCAACCAAATACAGAAACACACTGCAAATACAACGCAAGCAACACAGAAACGCAGTGCAAATACTCACAACGCAAACTAAATACTGAAACACACTGCAAATACTCACAATGCAACCAAACACTGAAACACACTGCAAATACTCACAGCATAAATTAAACACAGAAACGCAGTGCAAATACTCACAATGCAACCAAACACTGAAACACACTGCAAATACTTACAACACAAACTAAATACAGAAACACACTGCAAATACCCACAACGCAACCAAATACAGAAACACACTGCAAATACTCATAACGCAAACTTAATACAGAAAAGCAGTGCAAACACTCACAATGCAACCAAACACTGAAACACACTGCAAATACTTACAACACAAAATAAATACAGAAACACACACTGCAAATACCCGCAACGCATCCTAACTACAGAAACACACTGCAAATACTCACAACACAAACTAAATACAGAAACACACACTGCTAATACCCACAACGCATCCTAACTACAGAAACACACTGCAAATACTCACAACGCAAACTAAATACAGAAACACACACTGCAAATACTCACAACACAAACTAAATACAGAAACACACACTGCTAATACCCACAACGCATCCTAACTACAGAAACACACTGCAAATACTCACAACGCAACCAAATACAGAAACACACTGCAAATACAACGCAAGCAACACAGAAACGCAGTTCAAATACTCACAACGTAAACTAAATACTGAAACACACTGCAAATACTCACAATGCAACCAAACACTGAAACACACTGCAAATACAACGCAAGCAACACTGAAACACACTGCAAATACTCACAATGCAACCAAACACTGAAACACACTGCAAATACTCACAGCATAAATTAAACACAGAAACACACTGCAAATACTCACAACGCAACCAAATACAGAAACACACTGCAAATACAACGCAAGCGACACAGAAACGCAGTGCAAATACTCACAACGCAAACTAAATACTGAAACACACTGCAAATACTCACTATGCAGCCAAACACTGAAACACACTGCAAACATTCACAACGCAAACTAAATACAGAAACACACTGCAAATACTCACAGCACAAATCAAACAGAAACACACTGCAAATAGTCACAACGCAACCAAATACAGAAACACACTGCAAATACAACGCAAGCAACACAGAAACGCAGTGCAAATACTCACAACGCAAACTAAATACTGAAACACACTGCAAATACTCACAATGCAACCAAACACTGAAACACACTGCAAATACTCACAGCATAAATTAAACACAGAAACACACTGCAAATACTCACAACGCAACCAAATACAGAAACACACTGCAAATACAAAGCAAGCAACACAGAAACGCAGTGCAAATACTCACAATGCAACCAAACACTGAAACACACTGCAAATACTTACAACACAAACTAAATACAGAAACACACACTGCAAATATTCACAACGCAAACTAAATACAGAAACACACTGCAAATACTCACAGCACAAATCAAACAGAAACACACTGCAAATACTCACAACGCAACCAAATACAGAAACACACTGCAAATACAACGCAAGCAACACAGAAACGCAGTGCAAATACTCACAACGCAAACTAAATACTGAAACACACTGCAAATACTCACAATGCAACCAAACACTGAAACACACTGCAAATACTCACAGCATAAATTAAACACAGAAACGCAGTGCAAATACTCACAATGCAACCAAACACTGAAACACACTGCAAATACTTACAACACAAACTAAATACAGAAACACACTGCAAATACCCACAACGCAACCAAATACAGAAACACACTGCAAATACTCATAACGCAAACTAAATACAGAAAAGCAGTGCAAACACTCACAATGCAACCAAACACTGAAACACACTGCAAATACTTACAACACAAAATAAATACAGAAACACACACTGCAAATACCCGCAACGCATCCTAACTACAGAAACACACTGCAAATACTCACAACGCAAACTAAATACTGAAACACACTGCAAATACTCACAATGCAACCAAACACTGAAACACACTGCAAATACTCACAGCATAAATTAAACACAGAAACACACTGCAAATACTCACAACGCAACCAAATACAGAAACACACTGCAAATACAAAGCAAGCAACACAGAAACGCAGTGCAAATACTCACAATGCAACCAAACACTGAAACACACTGCAAATACTTACAACACAAACTAAATACAGAAACACACACTGCAAATATTCACAACGCAAACTAAATACAGAAACACACTGCAAATACTCACAGCACAAATCAAACAGAAACACACTGCAAATACTCACAACGCAACCAAATACAGAAACACACTGCAAATACAACGCAAGCAACACAGAAACGCAGTGCAAATACTCACAACGCAAACTAAATACTGAAACACACTGCAAATACTCACAATGCAACCAAACACTGAAACACACTGCAAATACTCACAGCATAAATTAAACACAGAAACGCAGTGCAAATACTCACAATGCAACCAAACACTGAAACACACTGCAAATACTTACAACACAAACTAAATACAGAAACACACTGCAAATACCCACAACGCAACCAAATACAGAAACACACTGCAAATACTCATAACGCAAACTAAATACAGAAAAGCATTGCAAACACTCACAATGCAACCAAACACTGAAACACACTGCAAATACTTACAACACAAAATAAATACAGAAACACACACTGCAAATACCCGCAACGCATCCTAACTACAGAAACACACTGCAAATACTCACAACACAAACTAAATACAGAAACACACACTGCTAATACCCACAACGCATCCTAACTACAGAAACACACTGCAAATACTCACAACGCAAACTAAATACAGAAACACACACTGCAAATACTCACAACACAAACTAAATACAGAAACACACACTGCTAATACCCACAACGCATCCTAACTACAGAAACACACTGCAAATACTCACAACGCAAACTAAATACAGAAACACACACTGCAAATACTCACAACGCAAACTAAATACAGAAACACACACTGCAAATACTCACAACGCAAACTAAATACAGAAACGCAGTGCAAATACTCACATCCCATGGGCCAATGTTTGAGCCTGGTGTGAATGGTAAATGACTACTAAATTACTACTTTCATTACTAAAGAAGGAAATGAAATTAGTTTTGATCTGTATTAAATTTACCAAATGGCAACTTTGTTTTGCAGGCACAATGTTCTGTGGACCACTCTAGATGGGAATCTCATGTCATTGTGGAAAAAACGCACAGTGAGTTGCGTTTCAAAATGGCATGATATTTTGATACTGAATAAATCATTTATTGCCACTACCCATTTGTCAATTTAACCATGTTCATTGTGCTTCAGGACAAGTTCACAGAATACGTGTTTCATGTAACGAGCATCACCAACATACGGAAGCAGGACCATGGGCACTTTTCAGTCTCTCTACAGAAGAAGAACTTTGAATTCATGGCTCATAGTGAGGGTAAGCTGTATAATGGGGAACTAGACGCTCTGGTCATAGTGCAGTGAAACCATGTCATTTCGTAAATCTGAGAGTTCACTGTGGTAATATTAGCACTCTGAATTTTCTCAAGGTCATTACTTTCAGCTCTATCCTGTGTTTTGTCGTAGCTGTGCAGGAGGGCTGGTTAGTGTCTCTCTACGCCACTCGTGGGAAGGAACCGGTCACTGCACCCAAAAAACACGGACCGCTGCTCATGAAAGACCCAAGGAAAAAGGTGTACACTGCTATCTACGGATACTCACTTTGGATTTACAGCAGCAAAGAGGTGTGGAAAATTACTTTCTAATGTGAAACTTTCAAGAAAAATTCAAGAGATTAGAGTTGAAAACTTTCGACAGTTGGTTTGCAGTGTTTGTAGCTCAGAGCTCTCAATCCGTATTGACACCTTTACACCTGGCATTAACATGCGTTCCATATCCAGATATGAAACCCAATATCGTTTAGCCAGATCGCGTCTCCATTGCTGTGCGAAAGACAGCCGATTACACTTATAAAATGCAAATCACCGCTTACATATTACGGGAGAGTTTAATAAAAATGTACAAATTACAAAAGCATTGACAGATCGTTCAAAAATGCTTTCTGTAATTTCTTGTTTTCTTTTAGTTTTGAGCTCTTTACATAAAGGGAGGGTAATACGTAATACAGGAATACAAGTTTTAAAGCACTAATAAAAAAGAAGCACAAAACAAGACTTCAAGAGTAATCTCGTGCCATAATTTGAGAAAATATTGGATATTGTCTGAACACATAATCTACAGGCTCAGTCTTTCAAAGTGACGTTTATGATTGTTTTTAGCGTAACCTCGAAACATATTACAGTGTAGCTTAATGAAAACAAGACAGAACATTCGTCATAAACTGATGAAATAGAAATATGAAATATTGTTTAATAGCATGGAGCAACAACTGCCTGGTTAAAAGTGTGTCGAGACTATGAGGAAGACTTGAAAATCTTTACATTTATACTTACTGTACGTCAAACCTAAACAAATCAATGTTTTTTTTCAGCCAGGCTGAAAAAGGAAATTTCACAAATTGAACTTGTTTGAATTAACAGGACTTCAATATAGGTCTTGGCATGATGATTGTGTCTATGAATATAGCATCTGTGAAGTCGACAGGGCGTCACAGCTTCAGTCTCATCACTCCGTACAGAACCTTTAAGTGAGTCTTCTATTCTCACTTTTTGCAAGCAAGAGTTATTTTACATTACCACTTTTCTGTGCTCTACATGCTTTGTTTACTGTTGATTTGGTTCGTTCAGTTTCTCTGCAGACTCTGCTAAGGAGGCGGCCATGTGGCTGGAGAGTCTGAACGACGTGATCCGCAGCTCGCTGTCCTACAGTGAGGTGGCACATCGACTGTGGTCGAGTCCGAGTAATAAAGTTTGTGCTGACTGTGGTGTTGCCAACCCAGAGTGGGCATCCGTGAACCTCCTGGTGGTCATCTGCGAGGCCTGCGCAGGTGCACATCGATCCATGAGCAGTAACAGGTCCAAAGTGCGAGGTCTGAAACTTGACAATAAGGTCTGGACAGAGCCTTTAATTCAGGTGAGTTTTCTACTCATTTTACAGTGCTCTGAAAAGTTGTTTTTTCCATGCCGAAATCCTTTGTGATTTCGGACGGGTTTCTTACAACCCACTTCAATTCTCGCTACAGCATTTCAGTTGGATTCGGATCTTGACTCCAAAACCCTGTGTGCTTTTGTGTTGTTTTGCTTCCTTCACAAGGGACCTCTTGTTATGTGTCATGTCAGCCGTGTTCCACCCAGAAGCATCCCGTCTTGGTCCGGCTTTGGCTTCTCGGATGTATTTTTCGTAGTGCTGGCTCTGTTGAGGTTCCTTTTTCCGATTAGCTGACTCTAGCACAGTTGGAAGAGTTGTTTGTCTGATATCGGCATTTAATTTTTGTGCATTTTCTGAAACAAAACAACAGCATGTGACATGTTGTTTACAGGGTGGGGCTAGTGTATGAATGGCATCCAGTTTGTGGAGTTTCAAAAGGAGAACTGGTCCAGGGCCAAGTTCTTTGTCTCTCAGCTTGCTTCTGGAAGTTCTGCTTACTGCGCATGGCAGCATTTCACAAGCTAGACTCTTGGATCTCTTGTCGCTTCTCGAGAAACCTCATTGCGGAGTTCTGGTCAGAAAGGACCTGCTTTTTCTGGCTTGGGAAAGGATTTGGCACTTTGTAGTTCCAGTTCACTGTGCTGTAGGTTCTGTGCCGGTACTTCTGCAGGCTCTTTGGGAAGGCTCTCCATGATTTCTTATTTTATGCATGGAGACCGTTGAAATCTTTCCACCGGTACGCATTCCTTCTTGGGACTTGTCCGTGTTTTGAAGGCTTTGACAGGTCCTGGATTGAGTCCGCCTCAGATCAGATTCTGACTCTTAAGTTGGTATTGCTTTTGGCCTTGTCTTCCCTTTGCAAGTTTTGTTTGTCTGGATTTCGCTCCCGGCTTGGTCAGCGCTTTGCTTAGGCCAAAATTTGGTTATCTACCCAAGTGTCCTTTGACTTCATTTCCGTCTCAGGTTATTGTGTCGCAGGAGAATCGCAGGAAAGTCTTCGCCCTGTGTAAGTGTTGAAGACTTATGATGACTGCATTATTCTGAAAATGTGATTAACCATTTGTTTGATTTGGTGGTCACAGCAGGGACTACTAAGCAAAGGATGTTACACTGAATAAGGTAATCAATCTTGAAGGCCTATAAGGCACACGGGCTTACTTCCCCTCTTCGACTTGGGCCGCTTTCAGCTAGAGGTGTTGGTTCCTCTAAGGCTTTTACTGGAAGTATGTCTCTGTAGGGTGTCTGTGTAGTTGCAGACTGTGCCTTTCTGTACACTTTTATAAAGTTTTACAATGTTGATGTTCCCAGTTTGAATCAAATTGTTTCCTTGTCAGTCTGTTTCGCAGGCTGATAAATGGCCTCTTCAAACACCGACACCGCATTGAGTCAGCCTATGAAAGGGCACGTATCGGTTGTGCACGTAACTTTGGTTCCCTGCATAGGGAACGAGACACTATGTGGCCAGCCATACTACTCAGTTCCTCTATGCTTCCTTTGTCAGGAACTCTGAATTGTTTTTGCCACGATCGCTCCCTTATGAGGCATCAGTGACGGGATGCCTGAGTGGGCGGTGCTTATGGCATCTGCCAATGAGATGGCATGATCCTATACGGACTTCAGATAATTGTCACATCAGAAGGTGAGGCAGTCCACTATTCAGGGAACCAGGTTACATACGTGTCCAATATGTTTTGTCGAATCAGTGTGTTACCCCGTGGTCATGGGTTGCCATCTGAATGTCTTCAGTAGGAAGCTGTCAGGTTTCCTCACACTCGTGACCGGAAAAGCGGAAGCGGCGACTGTGTCATAATAAAAGTCCCGCTGCTCTCGAGGCGTGTGTCGTTCGTCTCTCATTATCAGCTCCACAACACTTGCTCCTGCTCTGCTTCACACTACAGTAACGTTAATAATCGCATCCGTTAACGGGATTTCTTCCCGATTCTTTTCCACCGGCTGTGAGGTGAAGACCGCACGTCCCAAGATTCCTCGCTCAAACTTGGCATCATCAAGCTACGCCTTTGTTTTGAATTGACATATTGTAGCTTTAAGGCATCTTGTGCTCTGCTCTTGGATGAATTTGATGGGATTCCTCGGTCGGAACAGACTGTCAAACCTTTTCTCAGGGAATTTGGTGGCTCTTTTGATTTTTGGCATTATGCATGATTGAGATTTATATAAGATGTGGCCTTTTTCTATAATGACCTTCTACTAATTTGCACTTGATTCTAGCATATATAATTAATTTTACAATCTTGAAGCTCGTAGAAGGTCTGTCTAGTAAGGTTCCTATACTGTTTTTAAAAATTGGTCAATTCAGATTGATTGGGACACTTTTTCCATAGTCGTCTCAATGGCAAAAAGTGACCCAATCAACCTGAATTTATGCAGAAGTAAATTGACAAATGTTCAAAATAATGTACGATATTGTTTTTCATTTTTATATTTTGTTTAAAAAATGTGTATTAGGGTGTCATGAGTGTTTAACAGTCTTTTAACAATGTTTTGTTTTTCAGTTGTTTGTGCTGTACGGCAATAAAGCTGCCAAGGATGTGTGGGGTCACAACATCCCTCCAGCGGAGCAGATCAGACCTGATGCCTCACCCGATCAGAGGGCGGAATTTATTCTAGCCAAGTACCGCAAAGGACTTTACCACAAAGCTCACCCGCTCGCCGCAAGCCAAAAACTGCTCGACCAGGTCTGGAAGTGATCAAGGCACCCTGTCATCTTTTTGGTTTCAGACCTATCCCATGTTGACCACTGCATTATATTCTGGTGCTCTTCAGAGGTTGCGTGAAGTGGTGTCTGGTCCTAATGTGGAAGAGACTCTGTCTCTGCTGTGTTCTGGGGCAAGAGTTTCGAGCAGCACCACCGATCCAGAGCTTCGCTCCGCCATCAGCATCGCAGAGAGTTCTGGACAGGCACTACAGACAGAACTCCTCCGACACAATGAGTTTGTGGGTTAGTTGAGTCCTGATTCAAATTCAACTCCTAGTGCATCAGCAACTGTTTATTTACTACCTAACATTTATTTTAAAACCATTTAGATCATTTGCTTAGTGACGTTATTTAATGACAATTAAGTACATTATCAATGTACCCTTGATAAACATGAGCAAAACAGGCAGTAGAATTCAAATTTACATCAAAAATGAACCTTCATAAAATCAAATAATTGAAAGAAAGAAGTATTTTTTTTTCACTACTGAATAGAAAATTGACATTTCATCTCACAGTTCTGATTTCTTTCCTCGCAATTGCGAGTTTACATCTTGCAATTCTGAGAAAAGAAGTCAGAATTGCGAGATATAAACTCGCAATTGCAAGAAAAACTTGCAACTTGCAAGAGATAAAAAGTCCGTTTTAAATGGTTTTATTCCGTGGCGGAAACAAGCTTCCATTCATATTAATATACGGTGAAACAGGGAGTCACTGTAATGTTTTTATTCACTCAGCTTCAAAAATGTACAGAAATAATGGGTATGTACTTTAGATAGATTATTATTGATCATTAAGAATCACTAGGGGTCCTAAAAATGGTGCTGTTCCTTAAAAATACAAAACTTCTCAATGATCCTTAGAATGAACGTCTTTGCAAAATATGCATTTTTGTCTTGATTTTGAAGTGTAACCTGAACATGTTTTAGTCTTGTGTTCACTATCTCAGATTTTTTTTTTTCCTATTATTTGAAGATGTTTTTTAATTCATGTTGTCCTGTATTAAAGAGGCACCTGACTTTGAACAAACAAGACATTCAGAGGAACAGATGGGTAAGAATGCAGTACACTTTTATATTATCGTATTGAGAGCGAAACACGTTTTACTACCAAAAAGGAATCGGATTTATCAAGCTACTTTGATTATAATAATGACGCTGCTACATGATGTGGTATGCATGTGTAGAAGAACTCCACGGAAAGCTGGACGAGGAACGATTCTTGTTCTCACAGGGGAATGAGTCTGCTGCCTATGATGTGCTGGATTTAACAGAGGTCATCTCAGTGTTTGACTGCTCTGCAGGGTAAGCTCACGCCACAATATTTTTTAGTGTTTAACAAATATTTACTATCTACAAGTTCGGACGGCATTATTTCAGGTGTGCTTGATAGCCGTGCATTATCATATGAATACACCTGTGTTTAGACACATTGTGGCTTTTAATTTAATTAAAAAAAAAAGCAATGTGAATGTATAAACAAGCACAAATCTGAATAATAAAGTTAAAGTTCTTTTAATAAACAAGGGGGAGAAAACCAACAAGACATTAGCAAACATGACTGAACAAAGAATACAGAGGAACTAAGACCTTAAATGCACAGCATGAGGTAATTAACTGGAACAGAAACGGGTCTGTGATAAATTACATTAACCCAGAAACTGTGGAAACTAATAATGACCACGAAACACAGGCAAAACAGGAACAGGGAAAACGAAACCAAAACACAATGAAGCTAAAAATACTCCTGACATTAGTCCCCTCTCCTAGAAATCCCCGTACCATAACAAGTCCAACTAAGGAGGGAGGGAGGAGGACGAGGGGCTAGCAAAGGGGAAGGACACAGGAGGATATGACTGTTGGAGAAGCCAGGCGGTGGGAGGAGCAAGGTGGGTACAGCCAGGATGAGCGATGGTGGAGACTTGGCAGGTGGAACTAGTGGATGACGGACTGAGACGGAGACAATGAGATCAAGCGACACCAATTAATCTGGAGGTCAAGGAGCCGCAGCAATGAGTGTCCAAGGTGCAGCCAGGGTGCCAGAGGACTGTGGCGGAGCCGGTGGGACAGAGGACCAGAGCTGAGCCGGAGGGAAGGCGAAGCCTTATGGAGCAGAAGGGGGGAGCGGCGAAGCACAGCTGAAGACCTGGAAGTCTGTGGCGCAGGCAACGCCTGACCAAGGTGAAGCCAGAGGGACGAGGGAGCCAATATGAAGCCGGCTGGTCGACGAGCCGAGGTGGAGTGACCGGCTTGGCGGCTGGAAGCGAACCCAATGGATCCCCTTGCCAAGGCGGAGCTGGAGAACGGAAGACCTGAGGCAGATCCACGCAGCAGAGGGGAGCCGAGGGACTGAAGGGAATCAGTAGAGGTGGGGCCAAGAACTGGCTTCTTGGGGAGAGGAGGTGGGAGAGGGAGGCTGGGTGGGGCCATCGGAGACACAGGAGAATTGGAGCTGGGCAGGACCAGAAAAGATGAAGGAAACTTGGAGCTGTGTGAGACACAGGGAAATATCCTCTTCCACTTCCTTATAATGCATCTGTATAAAGGCATGGGAGGCTGCTGGCTGGGCTCTGGCTCCGGAGTGGGGCTGGTGATATCCTCCTCCTCCATGCCCTTTTCATAGTTCCTAGAACTATCGGCAGAAGTACCTGGATTTTGCTTTGTTCGCGCCGCAGGAACTAGAAACGATGTTAGTTGTAGGAACTCGTTTTGCGGGAACTAAATTAGCTCCAACTTCAGAGTAGGGTCCAAACCAGTACTATAGGAACTATCAGTGACGTAAGGGTATGTTGATGGGCTGAACGCACGCAAAACACTGGCATCTGCCATTTTTCATAAAGTCGTGTACACGCCAACATATTTACTCCACAAACGAACTCGGAAAACAATGACAAATGGACCTCTCGAGTTGAGAAAACTCATCGCAACTTTGAGATCTCCTCAAGTGTAACATGGTTGTATTTCTGCTCAGTGACATCAACCACATCATGTTTTTGTGAGCGCCGTGTTCTCAGTGCCATCAAAATGAAGGTCAGATGCTCCGTCAAAATAAACATTGCAAGTGTCTCTTACGTCACTTCATAGTTCCTACTGGCAGCGTGAATGCAACCAGGAAAACGACCCCAGGGGAACTACGCTGGTGGCTAGTTCCTATTACTCATATCATAAGTAAGAGATAATCCACGGCTAGCTGTGCATTAAACAATTTGAATGCTTATTTACCTCCACTTTGTGCATTTAAAGTCATTTAGTTTTTTTTTTATAGTTTTAAGTACAAGTGTGCATTCAATTCAATTAAGCATGCTTCTTTTACACAAGGCAACAGCAGCGTGTGTATCTTTCGTGTGTTTATCACCCTGTCAGCTGTGTTTACCCACGGCCGACTGACAGCTGTGCTCACATTCAGAACAACAGAACCTACTTGGATTATATCACTTAACCCTTATGTGCTGTTCGGGATGTTTTCAGCCACTGTGGGGAATTTTTGAGTCTTTAACTTTCTCCGTGTTTCAGCAAATGGAATGATTTTTGGTGACAAATCTTATTTTGACACATATTTTGGGAAAATGCTTTGAAAATGTTCAAAAACTCAACAGAACTCTGTGGGCAAATTCACCACCCTTTCGTTACGATTTTAACTGCTTTACAAATGTATCAGATAAATATTTTTTTTGCTTAAATCTATTAATCAACCTCAGTCCTGATCAAAACTACTAAATTTAAAAAAAAAAAAAAGTGCCAAATTCATAAATGATGTCAAAGATTAGAAACAACATCGGCTTTGATGCGTCGTTCGTTTTTGTGCAGCATCAGATTTTAACGTTTTAAAGAGTTAAAATCCTGATTTTTTTTTTTTTTTTTTTAATTTAGTAGTTTTGATCAGGACTGAGGCTGATTAATAGATTTAAGCACAAAAATTTGAAAAAAATATTTATCTGATACATTTTTAAAGCAGTTAAAATCGTGGCTGAAAACAGAAACATACATACACAAAAACACAACATAACGAAAGGGTCGTGAATTTGAACAATGCACAAGGGTTAAATATATAATTATATTTTGCTGATAATGAATTGTTAATAATCCAGAATCATTCTTTGGAGTTTCTCTTACGTATATATTTTTTATTCCATGGAGACGAGTGATTTGTGAAATTCAAGCGTATCTCTTACCATGTCATTTCTAGGCAAACCCATGTGTTTGAGGTGTTAACTTTGACTGACAGACTGACTTGCTCCGCCGACGAACGAAACACCCTCCTTGGTCACATGTTGCATATCATGAAGGTAATGTGGTGAACAACATCTAGTACTTTTTCCTAGTAAATGTGTAACTAGTAGAGAACGTCCCGTGTGTAGGTGGTGCTGGCGGGTGCAGTGGTGGATGACGACCTGTTGGGAGTGTGCGCCGTGTCCAGAGCGTCCATACGGGAGGGTGCCGCTCTGCAGTGCGCTGAGGTGTGGTGCACCCTTCAGGCAGGAGAGATGACCATTCACACAAAGCAGCACGGCACCAGAGACACGGTGTTTCTGGACGCTCAAACACGTTGCCGTACGTATCACACCTCCCGTCGGTTTATCATCTACTGCAGGGGTGTCCAATCCTGCTCCTGGAGAGCCACTGTCCTGCAGAGTTTAGCTCCAACCTCAGTTAAACACACCTGAACCAACTAATCAAGGTTTTCAGGCTTACATGAAACTTCCAGGCAGGTGTTTTGTGGTAAGTTGGAGCTAAACTCTGCCGGACAGTGGCTCTCCAGGAGCAGGATTGGACACCCCTGGTCTACTGCCATAACAATGTCATTAAAATAATGCGTCTTCTTCATAGATCTACAGCGCTCGGAGAACTGCATCCTGCTGGAGTTTGCTGAAAGGTCAGTGTCATATGTCAGGGGGTAGTCGTGGCCTAGTGGTGAGGGAGTCGGGCTTGTAACCTGAAGGTTGTTGGTTCGATTCCCACGCCGGCAGGAATTGAAGGTGGGGATTGTGAATGATCAGCACTCTCTCCACCTTCAATACCATGACTAAAGTGCCCTTGAGCAAGACACCTGACCCCTTGTAAGTCGCTTTGGATAAAAGCGTCTGCTAAATGATGAAAAATGAAATGAAAAATATGTGCACTCATGGATTGTGTCCTCAAGACCTAGTGAGCTGCATCGTGGACAGCAGGTGCACCAACAAAACATAAATGATATAGTCTGCTGTTGAACAGTGCAGGTTTCAGCAAAGAGCCTTACATTGTTTACATGCGGATAAAGTTTTAATTGAGGTGGTAAATATCTTGTTTGCATATGTAACGGTTGTGGTACAAGACTCTGGTTGTCTGTTCTCCACAGCAATAATTGTGTCTGATGAATCCATCAAAATATATTAATTACCAAGAGTGAAAACACTGCAGACATGTACCACTGGAATAAGAAAAACATAAAAATGTACAAACTCTCTCTACGTTTGTTCCATTTAGCCGTCTGATACTACATCAGCAGCGGCACGTTAATTTCACCGCATGTGACACGAGTTTCCATCGGACATATAATATAATAATATAATCACTGCAAACGTTTACATGTGGAAAAACCCATATTAAACACACTTTATCATACACCATAAACAGGAGAGAAAAGAAACACGCTTACCCACAGTAGTGTCAGCCATTTTCTGCTCAACTACGGCAAGCGCACAAGAACAAAATGCTAAACATATGCAATGCATTAACCCCTAGGGGGCACCAAAACACCATTTGATTTAATTCACCCTTCTAATTTCATGTAATTCAATATTTTTAACTCCGTTACACATAAAATGCATGAGAACCCTGACAGGCACATGCTAATTTTACAGTGTGTGTTTATTTTAATAATTACAAAAACCCCGAACCTAACCTTAACCCATTAAAGTTACCTTATATTACCCAGTGTTTTCTTAGGTAAATACACATAAGTGCACATACTGTAATACTCACATTTTTGATCATAACAGGTGTGTAAAAAAAAAACATTGATTAAGATTATTTAAAAAAAATTGGTAACTAAAATACAAATTTGAGTTTGCAATAGAAGGAAACTAATAATGTGCACTGCAATACGAACAACAAAACAAAAATAATAACAGAGAAAATGACTTTCTATCAATGCAGGAAAATCTGTTTTATTGTAACAAGTCAGCTTTGGGATTTCATTCAGTAGAAAAATCGGCAAAATAGATGCAATAGAAAGATAGAAATAGTACAGTTATACCCATACTATACTTGAAAATTGATTTTAGTATACTTACAACATAAAGTAGCCTATACTTGGAAAATATACGTGAACTTTACGTCAGGTGACTTAATAAAACGAACTGTAATGTCATTATAAAGCAATTGCATTCCGTCATGGCAGAATCTAAACGAACTTAATGAGCATCATAATGATCATTGAGGATCTGTAAGCGAGGCACTTTTTAGAGAGCTTGCTGAAATTAAAAGTGCATCTCCGTGTCTGTGAGCATCATGACACCGGCGGTGTTCAATACATAATGATTCTCAGGGCGGGTTACTTTGAAAATGTATTTCACTACAGATTACAAAATACGTGCTTTAAAAAGTCATTTGTAACGTATTTCGTTACATTACTCAAGTTTAGTCACTTCATCTAAATACTTTAGAATACTTTGGAATACTAATAAGTGTGAAACAAACACAAAAAAGGTCATTGAGAGTTTTTATCTCACAATTCTGACTTTTTCCCTCAGAATTGAATGATATAAAGTTGCGATTGTGAGTTATAAAGTCAGAATTATGAGATATAAACTCACAATATTGAGAAAAGTCAGAATTATGAGATATAAACTCACACTAAATTCAAAATTCCAAGAAAAAAAGTCAGTATTGCAAGTTTAAATCTCCCAATTCTGACTTTATAACTTGCAATTGTGAGTTTAAATCTCGCAATTGTGAGAAAAAGAAGTCAGAATTGTGAAACACAAACTCTCAATTGTGAGGGAAAAAACCAATTGTGAGAAAAAGTCGCAGTGACGAGTGAATTATAAAATGACTCCCAAAACATGAAAACAGTGGAAAACATGAAACTGAACTCGTCTTTTTCAGACGGTCAGAGTCAGAGAATCACCAATCGCTGTTTAAATGACATTAAAACTCAAAGTAATCACTTTGGTAATCTAAAACACTTTTCAGATGGAACTGTAATCTGATTACCACCCATTTAAAATGAAATACAGTCACTCAAATGTTGTATTTTAAATACGTCACTAAATTACTTGTATTTCGTTTCTCCCCAACCCTGATGATTGTACACTTTTAAAACAAACAGCTGAACCTTCATTATACTGTAAGTGCCACAGCATTTTTGGGTTTGATGTGTTTCCTGCAGGACGTTACACATGCAGTTCGAGCTGGAGCACAGCTGTCTGAGGTGGCACGAGCTTGTGCGGAGGGCTGTGAGCTCGACGACGGACGGACCGCGGCGGTCAGGCTCTGTGCCGTGTCCTGTAGACAGGTGTATATCTCACATCACACAGTACGGTGAGTGACTGCCTGGAGTTCTACAGGTCACGAGTTTGAAAAAGTGAACGAATTCCAGCACGGAATTCAGGTGTACATTAACACATTAACAATTAAATTTATATAATATATACATATTTAAATTGTAGTCTTTTAAAAAGGCAGGAAATAATACTTTTTATACACACAAATATTAAGTTTTCGATACAGATAGTGAAATATCCACACTTCCATTACTAATTTTCTGCAGAATAGACAAACAATACCAGCTGTTCTTTCTCTCTCTGACAGAGTCGACACACAAACCCTCCTCTCGTCACTCATGAATATTGTTGGCGTCACAGGACTCGAGTTTCACCGTGAGATTGCGCATAATTTTACTCGTTCCCGCAGATTTTGTGTGCGCACATAAAGCCTCCTCTCATTACTAAACCGAGTTCTTTTTCGCTTCTTATCGCGCTTAAACAGTCAAATAAACCAAAAATAATGTCAAAATGCTGCTCTTGGTGAGTGTTCAGCTGTTTTCAGTGAACGTAAACAGTTGAGAAAGAAAACGCGTGTGTAACAGTATAATGGATCTGTGCGTCGGCTCTTAAAGTGACAGCAGCCTAATAAACCTGCTGCCAAATTATGAGATAATATTAAAATATATATATATATATATATATATATATATATATATATATATATATATATGGCAGCTTTCCAGTAACTTTGGAAAACCACTGGTGGCTGGTGAGCAAAAAAGTTAATGTCAAGCCCTGTATAATATATATTCACCATTACAAATGTATGTAAATATAAGTTTCATATTTTAAAGTATATTTTAGTTTACCATAAAAGCTTGCCAGTACATTCGGCTGCAGACTTATTTCAAAGACTATAGAGTAATTATGAACATGTGAAGATGTGATAAAATCCTACTTAACTGGGTCAAAAAAGCACTCGATTAATTATATTTAATTTAAATTTAAATTACAGCACATTAAATGCAAATAACATGCAATTAAGTGTCTTAAAACAACTTCAAGCACGTATTTTTTTACATATTTAATAAGCACCCCTTAATAATGCACTTCTTCACAAGGGACTAATATTTAGGACACATTTCATTAAAACATAAAGTAACTTAATTAATTGAATTCTTTCCTCTGGATGGAAGGTCAATAATGCGATATCTATTGAATAAAGGTGTTTCCTGCTATATTGTGTATTTTATCCCGGCTGGATTAACCAATCAGCATCGAGGACCATATTTATATAAAAGGTTAATATATTATTATAAGATATTATGAACTTATATATATATATTTTTTTAAATACATCAAATGAAAGTATCTTTTAAACAAATTATAAAAGGACACATTTTGTTTGTTCCAGGGTTAAAGGTCGAGGGTTTGTATCGGCGCTGTGGTATCGCTCCTCAGGTCAGTAAGCTGGTCGATGCCCTCCGTGTTTCTCCGAGAGGAACTGTTCTGGGAACAGACGAGCTCTCCATCCTAGATGTTTCAGGAGCCATAAAACAGATCCTACGGCAGGACGTTGAGCTCATTCCGCAAACACACAAACCGCAGTGGCTGAAAGCTGCAGGTACGTCTGTTCTCAGCGGTCATCATCCTAACTAACACCGCTTTCACAGTGGACGTCAAGCTCATCTTCTCACGGCTTCAGTCTGAGATGAGTTTACTGTTGACTGTTATGTGGTGTTCATGAGTTATCTAACCAATCATTCTCATGCTTTTAGCATGTTTTATTTACCTTGACACAACAGTTTCAAAGCAGTTTTACAGAGTATAGAAACTCCTTAAGATGAGGAAGATCCCTTGGAATACAACAGACTCCACAAGGAGTGAAATCTGACACACACATCTGTGTTCGTGCCACTGCTGCTAATGTGTCGTCTTTGTTCGCATTCAGGGTCGGGGAGTAACGAAATACAAGTCACTTGGTGACGTATTTAAAATACAAAATTTGAGTGACTGTGTTTCATTTTAAATGGGTGGTAATCAGATTACAGTTCCATCTGAAAAGTGTTTTAGATTACCAAAGTGATTACTTTGAGTTTTAATGTCATTTCAACAGCGATTGGTGATTCTCTGACTCTGACCGTCTGAAAAAGACGAGTTCAGTTTCATGTTTTCCACTGTTTTCATGTTTTGGGAGTCATTTTATAATTCACTCGTCACTGCGACTTTTTTCCCCTCACATAATTCTGACTTTATAACTCACAACTGCAACTTTATATCACTCAATTCTGAGGGAAAAAGTCAGAATTGAGAGATAAAAACTTGTTCCACACTTATTAGTATTCCAAAGTATTCTAAAGTATTTAGATGAAGTTACTAAACTTGAGTAATGTAACGAAATACGTTACAAATGACTTTTTAAAGCACGTATTTTGTAATCTGTAGTGAAATACATTTTAAAAGTAACCAGCTCTGTTCGCATCAAGGCAAAGATCATGATTAGAATGTAGTTCAGTAGTTTCGTTCAGCTGTGTACTTACATTATCCTAAATATTTCCAAGAATTTGTAAATTCACAATTTTAATTAGTGCCCCCCCCCCTCTCTGTTAATGATGTAATATCTGCGTTATCCCTGGTTTCCGCTTGTACTGCATAGTAACCATGGCAACAGACACGGACAGCTGCGTAACGGCTAAACATTATGGACCATGGCAAGCAAAGTTTGGGACATAAGGAGAAATAAAACGAGGATCAATATCGGCGTGGCGTTTCCGAGTTTACGACAAACTTTGACTCGACAGAGACGCGCTCTTGAACGTTATTAGACAAGGTGAGCAAATGTAGGAAATATAAGACTAATCAATGTTATAAAGCTCAACACGACGAAGAATATCATCAGTATGATACTGTGATGTTGATCTAGATTACTGTTAGTCTCATACAGACAAACACACTCAAACACAGTTTAGTGTGATCGTGTGACGTTAGAGTGAGTGAAACAGCGCTGCGTTTCCTCACAGTTGAACTCATCAAATAAACTGACCTGTATGAGTAGAGTTTCAGCACTTATGAGTAGTTCGGTGGAATGAAACGTCCTCGTTTCTTTATATCCCGCAGGACTCGCGTGTGGCACGGATATCCGTCTCTCATTAGTAATCGCGCCCGTGACTCTCGGCCCCGCCCTGCTTCAACACAGTCATGATAAAAACATGCATTCACTCTTCCATAAACATTATTAGATCCATCGGCATGACGACAAGTTCCATGATTCCATATTCACTGCGTCATCAAATTACGCCTGTTATTGTTTGGCGACCCCTAGTGGCAAAACAAAATACAGACTGTGCCTTTAAACTTGTCATCTTAATTGCGTCACTAACAGGTTCTGCCAGAATCTCCAGCTCTCATTACAAATACATGAACTGGATTAATACTGTATTTCCTACACATTTTTCCTGAATTCTCCACGTGGCTTTAAAGAATTGTCATACATGCACGTGTGTGTTTTCTTTCAACTATTTGACTTTAATTAAGGTTGGATTTTATATTTTGAATGAAAGACTGAGGTGCAATTGTCAAACTTTCAATCAGTTTTGCTCATATTTGTGAAGCCCAACTGTTAATCAATATGGTTTTATGGATCCACAGCTCTGTCCGATGAAAAACTCCGACTGCAGACGTACCGCAGGCTGATCCGACAGCTTCCTCCGGACAACCACGCCACACTGGCTGCTCTGTGTGGACACCTACACATGTATGACAACTCTATATATCAATGTATTGTTATAAATACAAATATAATTATCGATACTGATATATAATATATATATATCAATATATATAAGTATAATATATCAAATATAATCAATACTGAATATCTAGTTGTAAATGTAAACATTTACTTTGCACTCATTTTGATTAGCACATTTTTCTATTTTTCATTAAAACAGTGGTCATGCTTCTTTTATATATTCATTTTTCATGTTGCATTTTGCTAAAATGCTTTCAACTTCATTTGTGACAAAACAAGCCTGGTTTGTGATACTTGGTCATCAGTGTATATAGTAATAAATAAATTTGCAATGACACAATGCTCTTGGAATGTAGATGTGAAGAAAAAATAATGAAAGCATTTTAGCATAAAGCTGCAATATCTGAATACTTTCTGAATCAACTGTGTGCAGCTTTAACAGCTAAATATTGCACTAGTGCATTGACAGAGCTGTGTGGGTTACTTTTAAAATTTATTTCATTACAAAATATGTGCTTTAAAAAGTCATTTGTAACGTATTTCGTTACATTACTCAAGTTTAGTCACTTCATCTAAATACTTTAGAATATTTTGGAATACTAATAAGTGTGAAACAAACACAAAAAAGGTCATTGTGAGTTTTTATCTCACAATTCTAACTTTTTCCCTCAGAATTGAGTGATATAAAGTTGCAATTGTGAGTTATGAAGTCAGAATTATGAGATATAAACTGACAATATTGAGAAAAGTCAAAATTATGAGATATAAACTCACAATATTTAGAAAAGTCAGAATTATGAGATATAAACTCACAATATTGAGAAAAGTCAGAATTATGAGATATAAACTCACAATATTGAGAAAAGTCAGAGTTATGAGATATAAACTCACAATATTGAGAAAAGTCAGAATTATGAGATATAAACTCACAATATTGAGAAAAGTCAGAATTATGAGATATAAACTCACAATATTGAGAAAAGTCAGAAATATGAGATATAAACTCACAATATTGAGAAAAGTCAAAATTATGAGATATAAACTCACAATATTTAGAAAAGTCAGAATTATGAGATATAAACTCACAATATTGAGAAAAGTCAGAATTATGAGATATAAACTCACAATATTGAGAAAAGTCAAAATTATGAGATATAAACTCACAATATTTAGAAAAGTCAGAATTATGAGATATAAACTCACAATATTGAGAAAAGTCAGAAATATGAGATATAAACTCACAATATTGAGAAAAGTCAAAATTATGAGATATAAACTCACAATATTTAGAAAAGTCAGAATTATGAGATATAAACTCACAATATTGAGAAAAGTCAAAATTATGAGATATAAACTCACAATATTTAGAAAAGTCAGAATTATGAGATATAAACTCACAATATTGAGAAAAGTCAGAATTATGAGATATAAACTCACAATATTGAGAAAAGTCAGAATTATGAGATATAAACTCACAATATTGAGAAAATTCAGAATTATGAGATATAAACTCACAATATTGAGAAAAGTCAGAATTATGAGATATAAACTCACATACTAAATTCACAATTGCAAGAAAAAAAAAAGTCAGTATTGCAAGTTCATATCTCCCAATTCTGACTTTATAACTTGCAATTGTGAGTTTAAATCTTGCAATTCTGAGAAAAAGAAGTCAGAATTGTGAAACACAAACTCACAATTGTGAGGGAAAAAAAATTGTGAGAAAAAGTCGCAGTGACGAGTGAATTATAAAATGACTCTCAAAACATGAAAACAGTGGAAAACATGAAACTGAACTCGTCTTTTTCAGACGGTCAGAGTCAGAGAATCACCAATCGCTGTTTAAATGACATTAAAACTCAAAGTAATCACTTTGGTAATCTAA
This sequence comes from Opsariichthys bidens, assembly GCA_037194245.1. NCBI lineage: Eukaryota > Metazoa > Chordata > Actinopteri > Cypriniformes > Xenocyprididae > Opsariichthys > Opsariichthys bidens. The sequence goes on from CM074313.1 coordinate 7,668,347, forward strand.
AACACTTTTCAGATGGAACTGGAATCTGATTACCACCCATTTAAAATGAAACACAGTCACTCAAATTTTGTATTTTAAATACGTCACTAAGTTACTCCCCAACCCTGTGCATTGACCTCTAATGTTTGGACTTTTTCGGCCACAAGAATTCACAGGAACAGTAAAACCTAGAAGAGCCATAAAACCTGATTTAAGAGGAACTGATATCATACGTTGTAAAAAAATCACGAGGTTTATGGAAAGATTTTGCACCATTTGACTACAGAGAACCTTATGCTTTACATTAGATGAAGAATCGGTGACTTTCACACATTGTAAATTTACTTGACAATCCGGTTCTCCTGACCCGCACGTCTCCATCTGCTCTCAGGGTGCAGAGGCACAGTCAGGTGAACCGCATGACGGCTCATAACCTGGCGGTGATCTTTGTGGTCACGCTGTTCCAGGAGCTCGCCATGAACACGGCCATGGTACAGCTCACCCGAGAGCTGATCGCGCGCCACATGGAGATCTTCACGGTGAGCGCACACACACGATAGAACATCTCACGGTGTCGTCAGACATGAGTGTGTCACCTGACATTGTGTGCAGGATCACATGGAGACAGATGAGGAAATCATCACGGTGTTGTGAAGAGCCGGTTCTCCTGTCATCATGGATGGAGTTGAACGGAGTCTGATCCAGAGTGTGTTACGCTTTATTGCAACTCAGAAATAGACAATGCATTTGTATAGTGAATAAATGCGCTCAAAAAAAAGTCACAAGGTGTGTTTGTTTCCAGAAGCCTCAGATATATACAGAGATTTGTCCACATGAATGCTGGGAATAAAACTCAAGTCTCATATGAAGGGAAAAGGATACGCATTTAGTCTCTAGAAGCTCCTGCATCACAATTTTTAACACTGCATCTAATTCTTAAATCACACCACAAAACACTTGGAATGAACAGTAAAATAGTTAGAAATACTACAACATCCTTTCTCTACCCATGTATTTTTTTTTATGAAAATAAACAAAAACAACAGAAACTGACGTCATTGACGGTTTATACATGTGCCTCATGCAGCGGGAGAGATTCTTCACTCTGTTGAAGCTTTAATATTTGGGCCGTTTTACGTCCACCCTGTACGAGAGAAGAGGAAACGGATCATGAACGGACACTAAAACATCAGGAGTTCATTTGATTCCTATCTCTTGTGTTTAGACTCTATATATATATATATATATATTCCACACATTTGCGAGACGTCTTAAAAGACATCTGCCCTGTCTCGTTCTTCACTCCAAGAGCAGTTCCGCCTGTTCTTCACACGTTTGTCGTTCAGCCATCATAAATGAATGCGTTTGAGATCGAATTAATGCTAGATTTATGCTATATATTACGAGGACTTGTATTATGTAATCAGTATGAAAAGAGTCAGCATGGCCAACTTCATCTTTGCAGCGACACGGACTCAGAAAACACTAGTTTATAAATAAACAATGAAATGTTATTTTATATTAATAAACTTATAGAAAATTGCAATTCTCCTGATTCTTCATAATCATTACTTTTGCCAGTGCTTTGTGGGAAGCTTTGTGCGTGCCGTATATATATATATATATATATATATATATATATATATATATTATATATATATATATATATATATATTTATATTCAAGTAATTAAATGTGCAATTTAGTCGAATAATGGCTTAAACGGTTAGTTAACCCAAAAATGAAATTTCTGTCATTAATTATACATCAAAACACTGATTCATGAAGCTTTATGAGTCTAGTTTCAAATCAGTGTTTTGATGTATAATTAGTTTCAAATCAGTGATTTGGTTCACGTATCAAACTACCGAAGTCACGTGAACTATTTGAATCACTCATGACGTAACGAAGCCTCGTTTACTGAAATCATGTGACTTTGGCGATCCGAATCACTGATTCGAAACAAACGATTCGTAAAGCTTCATGAATCAGTGTTTTGAAATCGTCCATCACTAGATATTGTTCAATAAAGTCGTTATTTTGTTTTTTCTCGTCGTTTTATAATATTAATGTTGAGCCACTGTAGTCACATGACCTGTTTTAAATATGTTTTAGTGAAAGTGTTCATTATCTGTCAATAGAGACTCACTAAACCATCGGATTTCATCAAAAATATCTTCATTTGTGTTCTGAAGATGATGAAGGATCTTATATTGCTCGCGATTCGGACTTCGCGGCTCGCGATTCGGACTTCGCGGCTCGCGATTCGGACTTCGCGGCTCGCGATTCGGACATTATGGCTCGCGATTCGGACTTCGCGGCTCGCGATTCGGACATTATGGCTCGCGATTCGGACTTCGCGGCTCGCGATTCGGACATTATGGCTCGCGAATCGGACTTCGCGGCTCGCGGACATTATGGCTCGCGATTCGGACTTCGCGGCTCGCGATTCGGACTTCGCGGCTCGCGGACATTATGGCTCGCGATTCGGACTTCGCGGCTCGCGATTCGGACTTCGCGGCTCGCGATTCGGACTTCGCGGCTCGCGATTCGGACTTCGCGGCTCGCGATTCGGACTTCGCGGCTCGCGATTCGGACATTATGGCTCGCGATTCGGACTTCGCGGCTCGCGGACATTATGACTCGCGATTCGGACTTCGCGGCTCGCGGACATTATGACTCGCGATTCGGACTTCGCGGCTCGCGATTCGGACATTATGGCTCGCGATTCGGACTTCGCGGCTCGCGGACATTATGACTCGCGATTCGGACTTCGCGGCTCGCGGACATTATGACTCGCGATTCGGACTTCGCGGCTCGCGATTCGGACATTATGGCTCGCGAATCGGACTTCGCGGCTCGCGATTCGGACATTATGGCTCGCGATTCGGACTTCGCGGCTCGCGATTCGGACTTCGCGGCTCGCGATTCGGACTTCGCGGCTCGCGATTCGGACTTCGCGGCTCGCGATTCGGACATTATGGCTCGCGATTCGGACATTATGGCTCGCGATTCGGACTTCGCGGCTCGCGATTCGGACTTCGCGGCTCGCGATTCGGACTTCGCGGCTCGCGATTCGGACTTCGCGGCTCGCGATTCGGACTTCGCGGCTCGCGATTCGGACTTCGCGGCTCGCGATTCGGACTTCGCGGCTCGCGATTCGGACTTCGCGGCTCGCGGACATTATGACTCGCGATTCGGACTTCGCGGCTCGCGATTCGGACTTCGCGGCTCGCGATTCGGACATTATGGCTCGCGAATCGGACTTCGCGGCTCGCGATTCGGACATTATGGCTCGCGAATCGGACTTCGCGGCTCGCGATTCGGACTTCGCGGCTCGCGATTCGGACTTCGCGGCTCGCGATTCGGACTTCGCGGCTCGCGATTCGGACTTCGCGGCTCGCGATTCGGACTTCGCGGCTCGCGATTCGGACTTCGCGGCTCGCGATTCGGACTTCGCGGCTCGCGATTCGGACTTCGCGGCTCGCGATTCGGACATTATGGCTCGCGATTCGGACTTCGCGGCTCGCGGACATTATGACTCGCGATTCGGACTTCGCGGCTCGCGGACATTATGGCTCGCGAGTCGGACTTCGCGGCTCGCGATTCGGACATTATGGCTCGCGAATCGGACTTCGCGGCTCGCGATTCGGACATTATGACTCGCGATTCGGACTTCGCGGCTCGCGATTCGGACATTATGGCTCGCGAATCGGACTTCGCGGCTCGCGATTCGGACATTATGGCTCGCGATTCGGACTTCGCGGCTCGCGATTCGGACATTATGGCTCGCGATTCGGACTTCGCGGCTCGCGATTCGGACATTATGGCTCGCGATTCGGACTTCGCGGCTCGCGATTCGGACTTCGCGGCTCGCGATTCGGACTTCGCGGCTCGCGATTCGGACTTCGCGGCTCGCGATTCGGACTTCGCGGCTCGCGATTCGGACTTCGCGGCTCGCGATTCGGACATTATGGCTCGCGATTCGGACTTCGCGGCTCGCGGACATTATGACTCGCGATTCGGACTTCGCGGCTCGCGATTCGGACATTATGGCTCGCGAATCGGACTTCGCGGCTCGCGATTCGGACATTATGGCTCGCGATTCGGACTTCGCGGCTCGCGATTCGGACATTATGGCTCGCGATTCGGACATTATGGCTCGCGATTCGGACTTCGCGGCTCGCGGACATTATGGCTCGCGATTCGGACTTCGCGGCTCGCGGACATTATGGCTCGCGATTCGGACTTCGCGGCTCGCGATTCGGACTTCGCGGCTCGCGATTCGGACTTCGCGGCTCGCGATTCGGACTTCGCGGCTCGCGATTCGGACTTCGCGGCTCGCGATTCGGACTTCGCGGCTCGCGATTCGGACTTCGCGGCTCGCGATTCGGACATTATGGCTCGCGATTCGGACATTATGGCTCGCGATTCGGACTTCGCGGCTCGCGATTCGGACTTCGCGGCTCGCGATTCGGACTTCGCGGCTCGCGATTCGGACATTATGGCTCGCGATTCGGACATTATGGCTCGCGATTCGGACTTCGCGGCTCGCGATTCGGACTTCGCGGCTCGCGATTCGGACTTCGCGGCTCGCGATTCGGACTTCGCGGCTCGCGATTCGGACTTCGCGGCTCGCGATTCGGACTTCGCGGCTCGCGATTCGGACATTATGGCTCGCGATTCGGACATTATGGCTCGCGATTCGGACTTCGCGGCTCGCGATTCGGACTTCGCGGCTCGCGATTCGGACTTCGCGGCTCGCGATTCGGACATTATGGCTCGCGATTCGGACATTATGGCTCGCGATTCGGACTTCGCGGCTCGCGATTCGGACTTCGCGGCTCGCGATTCGGACTTCGCGGCTCGCGATTCGGACTTCGCGGCTCGCGATTCGGACTTCGCGGCTCGCGATTCGGACTTCGCGGCTCGCGATTCGGACTTCGCGGCTCGCGATTCGGACTTCGCGGCTCGCGATTCGGACTTCATATATAAGGTCTTACGGGTGTAGAACGACACGAGGAAGAGGAATTAATGACTGAATTTACAGTTTTAGGTGAACTAACGCTTTAAATTTATGACTAATAGTCAACTAGAAAAATCTTTAGTTAGGGGCAGCCTTAAACTCTTGAGAAAAACAGTTTCTAAAATGTCTAAAAGACTGAATGTGCACAGCAAAAATATTGACATTTCTAGAAGTCGGGAGTAAATAAATAAAAAAGAGAAGAGAAGAGGAAAACCCCACGACACTCACCCATCTGCCTCCATCTTTTTTCTCTTCTCAATGATCTGAAACAAACAGACAGTTTGAGCTTGTGTCGTTTCTTATTCCAAATTCGAACGCTTTACCATCATGAGCATCAACGATATTTCGTGTAAACTCACCGCGCTGATTTTCTTCCACTGTCGGTCTAACTCGGCCTTCTCGTTGGTTTCTTTAAAGCGGCGAGTCTTTCGGCCCTCTGACATTTTGATGCCGTACTGGAAGGCGGCCCTACAAACACCAGCGTCATCATCATTAAAGTGAACACACGACTTCACACTGACAGACAGAAAACAGAGCCTGTGTTACTTTGGCAGCGCCTCCTTGTTGTTCATGTAGTCGCTGTACTCCTCTTGAGTGTCAAAGTCCCAGCGGCCCAGAGGACCCTTCTTATTCCCCTACAAACACACAGAGTCATGAACATGCCTGATCAGAGTCACTGGGTGAAATTACAACTCAAACGCAGCCATGCCTGGTCCATCTTGCTGTAGTCCACTTCCTCGTCGCTGTCCACAGCCAGATCATCCATTCTACGAGACAAAGCAGCAAACATGTTCGTTTCACTTCAAAATCTCCACGTCATCTGTGCGTGACAGCGATGAGGAGTAACTCACGTGGCGGGGTAGCATTCGGCGTAACTGTTTGACATCCCAAAGAAATCTCCCAGATGCTTCTTCTCTTCACGTCTGCTTCCAGTGCTCACAGTTAAAGACATAAACTCAACACTGCAGTGGGATGCATAATTGCATAAATGCATAATTTATGTATTAATGTGTAAGAATTTAGTGTGCGGCCAGGGCTTGATATTAACATCGGACAAATGAGGGTGTATTTCAGGCGTGTGACGCAATCACCGCTACCAGCCACTTCGGCGGGTTGAATTTTATATATAACAAATACATTTTTCAATTGTAGTCGTTTAAAAAAGCCATCTGAAATAATAAATAACTATAAATATACTTTTTCAATACATCTCTCTGACAGAGTCGACACACAAACCTCCTCTCGTCACTCATGAATATTGTTGGCGTCACAGGACTCGAGTTTCACCGTGAGATTGCGCATAATTTTACTCGTTCCCGCAGATTTTGTGTGCGCACATAAAGCCTCCTCTCATTACTAAACCGAGTTCTTTTTCGCTTCTTATCGCGCTTAAACAGTCAAATAAACCAAAAATAATGTCAAAATGCTGCTCTTGGTGAGTGTTCAGCTGTTTTCAGTGAACGTAAACAGTTGAGAAAGAAAACGCGTGTGTAACAGTATAATGGATCTGTGCGTCGGCTCTTAAAGTGACAGCAGCCTAATAAACCTGCTGCCAAATTATGAGATAATATTAAAATATATATATATATATATATATATATATATATATATATATATATATATATGGCAGCTTTCCAGTAACTTTGGAAAACCACTGGTGGCTGGTGAGCAAAAAAGTTAATGTCAAGCCCTGTATAATATATATTCACCATTACAAATGTATGTAAATATAAGTTTCATATTTTAAAGTATATTTTAGTTTACCATAAAAGCTTGCCAGTACATTCGGCTGCAGACTTATTTCAAAGACTATAGAGTAATTATGAACATGTGAAGATGTGATAAAATCCTACTTAACTGGGTCAAAAAAGCACTCGATTAATTATATTTAATTTAAATTTAAATTACAGCACATTAAATGCAAATAACATGCAATTAAGTGTCTTAAAACAACTTCAAGCACGTATTTTTTTACATATTTAATAAGCACCCCTTAATAATGCACTTCTTCACAAGGGACTAATATTTAGGACACATTTCATTAAAACATAAAGTAACTTAATTAATTGAATTCTTTCCTCTGGATGGAAGGTCAATAATGCGATATCTATTGAATAAAGGTGTTTCCTGCTATATTGTGTATTTTATCCCGGCTGGATTAACCAATCAGCATCGAGGACCATATTTATATAAAAGGTTAATATATTATTATAAGATATTATGAACTTATATATATATATTTTTTTAAATACATCAAATGAAAGTATCTTTTAAACAAATTATAAAAGGACACATTTTGTTTGTTCCAGGGTTAAAGGTCGAGGGTTTGTATCGGCGCTGTGGTATCGCTCCTCAGGTCAGTAAGCTGGTCGATGCCCTCCGTGTTTCTCCGAGAGGAACTGTTCTGGGAACAGACGAGCTCTCCATCCTAGATGTTTCAGGAGCCATAAAACAGATCCTACGGCAGGACGTTGAGCTCATTCCGCAAACACACAAACCGCAGTGGCTGAAAGCTGCAGGTACGTCTGTTCTCAGCGGTCATCATCCTAACTAACACCGCTTTCACAGTGGACGTCAAGCTCATCTTCTCACGGCTTCAGTCTGAGATGAGTTTACTGTTGACTGTTATGTGGTGTTCATGAGTTATCTAACCAATCATTCTCATGCTTTTAGCATGTTTTATTTACCTTGACACAACAGTTTCAAAGCAGTTTTACAGAGTATAGAAACTCCTTAAGATGAGGAAGATCCCTTGGAATACAACAGACTCCACAAGGAGTGAAATCTGACACACACATCTGTGTTCGTGCCACTGCTGCTAATGTGTCGTCTTTGTTCGCATTCAGGGTCGGGGAGTAACGAAATACAAGTCACTTGGTGACGTATTTAAAATACAAAATTTGAGTGACTGTGTTTCATTTTAAATGGGTGGTAATCAGATTACAGTTCCATCTGAAAAGTGTTTTAGATTACCAAAGTGATTACTTTGAGTTTTAATGTCATTTCAACAGCGATTGGTGATTCTCTGACTCTGACCGTCTGAAAAAGACGAGTTCAGTTTCATGTTTTCCACTGTTTTCATGTTTTGGGAGTCATTTTATAATTCACTCGTCACTGCGACTTTTTTCCCCTCACATAATTCTGACTTTATAACTCACAACTGCAACTTTATATCACTCAATTCTGAGGGAAAAAGTCAGAATTGAGAGATAAAAACTTGTTCCACACTTATTAGTATTCCAAAGTATTCTAAAGTATTTAGATGAAGTTACTAAACTTGAGTAATGTAACGAAATACGTTACAAATGACTTTTTAAAGCACGTATTTTGTAATCTGTAGTGAAATACATTTTAAAAGTAACCAGCTCTGTTCGCATCAAGGCAAAGATCATGATTAGAATGTAGTTCAGTAGTTTCGTTCAGCTGTGTACTTACATTATCCTAAATATTTCCAAGAATTTGTAAATTCACAAAAATTCACAATTTTAAATAGTGCCTGTCCCTCTCTCGTCACTTGTCGCCTGTCAGTGATGTAATATCTGCGTTATCCCTGGTTTCCGCTTGTACTGCATAGTAACCATGGCAACAGACACAGACAGCTGCGTAACGGCTAAACATTATGGACCATGGCAAGCAAACTTGGGGACATAAGGAGAAATAAAACGAGGATCAATATCGGCGTGGCGTTTCCGAGTTTACGACAAACTTTGACTTGACAGAAACGCGCTCTTGAACGTTATTAGACAAGGTGAGCAAATGTAGGAAATATAAGACTAATCAATGTTATAAAGCTCAACACGACGCAGTGTTAGAATATCATCAGTATGATACTGTGATGTTGATCTAGATTACTGTTAGTCTCATACAGACAAACACACTCAAACACAGTTTAGTGTGATCGTGTGACGTTAGAGTGAGTGAAACAGCGCTGCGTTTCCTCACAGTTGAACTCATCAAATAAACTGACCTGTATGAGTAGAGTTTCAGCACTTATGAGTAGTTCGGTGGAATGAAACGTCCTCGTTTCTTTATATCCCGCAGGACTCGCGTGTGGCACGGATATCCGTCTCTCATTAGTAATCGCGCCCGTGACTCTCGGCCCCGCCCTGCTTCAACACAGTCATGATAAAAACATGCATTCACTCATCCATAAACATTATTAGATCCATCGGCATGACGACAAGTTCCATGATTCCATATTCACTGCGTCATCAAATTACGCCTGTTATTGTTTGGCGACCCCTAGTGGCAAAACAAAATACAGACTGTGCCTTTAAACTTGTCATCTTAATTGCGTCACTAACAGGTTCTGCCAGAATCTCCAGCTCTCATTACAAATACATGAACTGGATTAATACTGTATTTCCTACACATTTTTCCTGAATTCTCCACGTGGCTTTAAAGAATTGTCATACATGCACGTGTGTGTTTTCTTTCAACTATTTGACTTTAATTAAGGTTGGATTTTTATATTTTGAATGAAAGACTGAGGTGCAATTGTCAAACTTTCAATCAGTTTTGCTCATATTTGTGAAGCCCAACTGTTAATCAATATGGTTTTATGGATCCACAGCTCTGTCCGATGAAAAACTCCGACTGCAGACGTACCGCAGGCTGATCCGACAGCTTCCTCCGGACAACCACGCCACACTGGCTGCTCTGTGTGGACACCTACACATGTATGACAACTCTATATATCAATGTATTGTTATAAATACAAATATAATTATCGATACTGATATATAATATATATATATATCAATATATATAAGTATAATATATCAAATATAATCAATACTGAATATCTAGTTGTAAATGTAAACATTTACTTTGCACTCATTTTGATTAGCACATTTTTCTATTTTTCATTAAAACAGTGGTCATGCTTCTTTTATATATTCATTTTTCATGTTGCATTTTGCTAAAATGCTTTCAACTTCATTTGTGAAAAAACAAAAGCCTGGTTTGTGATACTTGGTCATCAGTGTATATAGTAATAAATAAATTTGCAATGACACAATGCTCTTGGAATGTAGATGTGAAGAAAAAATAATGAAAGCATTTTAGCATAAAGCTGCAATATCTGAATACTTTCTGAATCAACTGTGTGCAGCTTTAACAGCTAAATATTGCACTAGTGCATTGACGGAGCTGTGTGGGTTACTTTTAAAATTTATTTCATTACAAAATACGTGCTTTAAAAAGTCATTTGTAACGTATTTCGTTACATTACTCAAGTTTAGTCACTTCATCTAAATACTTTAGAATATTTTGGAATACTAATAAGTGTGAAACAAACACAAAAAAGGTCATTGTGAGTTTTTATCTCACAATTCTAACTTTTTCCCTCAGAATTGAGTGATATAAAGTTGCAATTGTGAGTTATGAAGTCAGAATTATGAGATATAAACTCACAATATTGAGAAAAGTCAGAATTATGAGATATAAACTCATACTAAATTCACAATTGCAAGTTAAAAAGTTCATAGCTCCCAATTCTGACTTTAAATCTCGCAATTCTGAGAAAAAGAAGTCAGAATTGTGAAACGCAAACTCACAATTGTGAGAAAAAGTTGCAGTGAGTGAATTCTAAAATGACTCACAAAACATGAAACTGAACTCGTCTTTTTCAGACGGTCAGAGTCAGAGAATCACCAATCGCTGTTTAAATGACATTAAAACTCAAAGTAATCACTTTGGTAATCTAAAACACTTTTCAGATGGAACTGTAATCTGATTACCTCCCATTTAAAATGAAATACAGTCACTCAAATTTTGTATTTTAAATACGTCACTAAGTTACTCCCCAACCCTGTGCATTGACCTCTAATGTTTGGACTTTTTCGGCCACAAGAATTCACAGGAACAGTAAAACCTAGAAGAGCCATAAAACCTGATTTAAAATCACGAGGTTTATGGAAAGATTTTGCACCATTTGACTACAGAGAACCTTATGCTTTACATTAGATGAAGAATCGGTGACTTTCACACATTGTAAATTTACTTGACAATCCGGTTCTCCTGACCCGCACGTCTCCATCTGCTCTCAGGGTGCAGAGGCACAGTCAGGTGAACCGCATGACGGCTCATAACCTGGCGGTGATCTTTGTGGTCACGCTGTTCCAGGAGCTCGCCATGAACACGGCCATGGTACAGCTCACCCGAGAGCTGATCGCGCGCCACATGGAGATCTTCACGGTGAGCGCACACACACGATAGAACATCTCACGGTGTCGTCAGACATGAGTGTGTCACCTGACATTGTGTGCAGGATCACATGGAGACAGATGAGGAAATCATCACGGTGTTGTGAAGAGCCGGTTCTCCTGTCATCATGGATGGAGTTGAACGGAGTCTGATCCAGAGTGTGTTACGCTTTATTGCAACTCAGAAATAGACAATGCATTTGTATAGTGAATAAATGCGCTCAAAAAAAAGTCACAAGGTGTGTTTGTTTCCAGAAGCCTCAGATATATACAGAGATTTGTCCACATGAATGCTGGGAATAAAACTCAAGTCTCATATGAAGGGAAAAGGATACGCATTTAGTCTCTAGAAGCTCCTGCATCACAATTTTTAACACTGCATCTAATTCTTAAATCACACCACAAAACACTTGGAATGAACAGTAAAATAGTTAGAAATACTACAACATCCTTTCTCTACCCATGTATTTTTTTTTATGAAAATAAACAAAAACAACAGAAACTGACGTCATTGACGGTTTATACATGTGCCTCATGCAGCGGGAGAGATTCTTCACTCTGTTGAAGCTTTAATATTTGGGCCGTTTTACGTCCACCCTGTACGAGAGAAGAGGAAACGGATCATGAACGGACACTAAAACATCAGGAGTTCATTTGATTCCTATCTCTTGTGTTTAGACTCTATATATATATATATATATATTCCACACATTTGCGAGACGTCTTAAAAGACATCTGCCCTGTCTCGTTCTTCACTCCAAGAGCAGTTCCGCCTGTTCTTCACACGTTTGTCGTTCAGCCATCATAAATGAATGCGTTTGAGATCGAATTAATGCTAGATTTATGCTATATATTACGAGGACTTGTATTATGTAATCAGTATGAAAAGAGTCAGCATGGCCAACTTCATCTTTGCAGCGACACGGACTCAGAAAACACTAGTTTATAAATAAACAATGAAATGTTATTTTATATTAATAAACTTATAGAAAATTGCAATTCTCCTGATTCTTCATAATCATTACTTTTGCCAGTGCTTTGTGGGAAGCTTTGTGCGTGCCGTATATATATATATATATATATATATATATATATATATATATATATATATATATTTATATTCAAGTAATTAAATGTGCAATTTAGTCGAATAATGGCTTAAACGGTTAGTTAACCCAAAAATGAAATTTCTGTCATTAATTATACATCAAAACACTGATTCATGAAGCTTTATGAGTCTAGTTTCAAATCAGTGTTTTGATGTATAATTAGTTTCAAATCAGTGATTTGGTTCACGTATCAAACTACCGAAGTCACGTGAACTATTTGAATCACTCATGACGTAACGAAGCCTCGTTTACTGAAATCATGTGACTTTGGCGATCCGAATCACTGATTCGAAACAAACGATTCGTAAAGCTTCATGAATCAGTGTTTTGAAATCGTCCATCACTAGATATTGTTCAATAAAGTCGTTATTTTGTTTTTTCTCGTCGTTTTATAATATTAATGTTGAGCCACTGTAGTCACATGACCTGTTTTTAAATATGTTTTAGTGAAAGTGTTCATTATCTGTCAATAGAGACTCACTAAACCATCGGATTTCATCAAAAATATCTTCATTTGTGTTCTGAAGATGATGAAGGATCTTATATTGCTCGCGATTCGGACTTCGCGGCTCGCGATTCGGACTTCGCGGCTCGCGATTCGGACTTCGCGGCTCGCGATTCGGACATTATGGCTCGCGATTCGGACTTCGCGGCTCGCGATTCGGACATTATGGCTCGCGATTCGGACTTCGCGGCTCGCGATTCGGACATTATGGCTCGCGAATCGGACTTCGCGGCTCGCGATTCGGACATTATGGCTCGCGAATCGGACTTCGCGGCTCGCGGACATTATGGCTCGCGATTCGGACTTCGCGGCTCGCGATTCGGACTTCGCGGCTCGCGGACATTATGGCTCGCGATTCGGACTTCGCGGCTCGCGATTCGGACTTCGCGGCTCGCGATTCGGACTTCGCGGCTCGCGATTCGGACTTCGCGGCTCGCGATTCGGACTTCGCGGCTCGCGATTCGGACATTATGGCTCGCGATTCGGACTTCGCGGCTCGCGGACATTATGACTCGCGATTCGGACTTCGCGGCTCGCGGACATTATGACTCGCGATTCGGACTTCGCGGCTCGCGATTCGGACATTATGGCTCGCGATTCGGACTTCGCGGCTCGCGGACATTATGACTCGCGATTCGGACTTCGCGGCTCGCGGACATTATGACTCGCGATTCGGACTTCGCGGCTCGCGATTCGGACATTATGGCTCGCGAATCGGACTTCGCGGCTCGCGATTCGGACATTATGGCTCGCGATTCGGACTTCGCGGCTCGCGATTCGGACTTCGCGGCTCGCGGACATTATGACTCGCGATTCGGACTTCGCGGCTCGCGATTCGGACTTCGCGGCTCGCGATTCGGACATTATGGCTCGCGAATCGGACTTCGCGGCTCGCGATTCGGACTTCGCGGCTCGCGATTCGGACTTCGCGGCTCGCGATTCGGACTTCGCGGCTCGCGATTCGGACTTCGCGGCTCGCGATTCGGACTTCGCGGCTCGCGATTCGGACTTCGCGGCTCGCGATTCGGACTTCGCGGCTCGCGATTCGGACTTCGCGGCTCGCGATTCGGACTTCGCGGCTCGCGATTCGGACTTCGCGGCTCGCGATTCGGACTTCGCGGCTCGCGATTCGGACATTATGGCTCGCGATTCGGACTTCGCGGCTCGCGGACATTATGACTCGCGATTCGGACTTCGCGGCTCGCGGACATTATGGCTCGCGATTCGGACTTCGCGGCTCGCGATTCGGACATTATGGCTCGCGAATCGGACTTCGCGGCTCGCGATTCGGACATTATGACTCGCGATTCGGACTTCGCGGCTCGCGATTCGGACATTATGGCTCGCGAATCGGACTTCGCGGCTCGCGATTCGGACATTATGGCTCGCGATTCGGACTTCGCGGCTCGCGATTCGGACATTATGGCTCGCGATTCGGACTTCGCGGCTCGCGATTCGGACATTATGGCTCGCGATTCGGACATTATGGCTCGCGATTCGGACTTCGCGGCTCGCGATTCGGACTTCGCGGCTCGCGATTCGGACTTCGCGGCTCGCGATTCGGACTTCGCGGCTCGCGATTCGGACTTCGCGGCTCGCGATTCGGACATTATGGCTCGCGATTCGGACTTCGCGGCTCGCGGACATTATGACTCGCGATTCGGACTTCGCGGCTCGCGATTCGGACATTATGGCTCGCGAATCGGACTTCGCGGCTCGCGATTCGGACATTATGGCTCGCGATTCGGACTTCGCGGCTCGCGATTCGGACATTATGGCTCGCGATTCGGACATTATGGCTCGCGATTCGGACTTCGCGGCTCGCGGACATTATGGCTCGCGATTCGGACTTCGCGGCTCGCGGACATTATGGCTCGCGATTCGGACTTCGCGGCTCGCGATTCGGACTTCGCGGCTCGCGATTCGGACTTCGCGGCTCGCGATTCGGACTTCGCGGCTCGCGATTCGGACTTCGCGGCTCGCGATTCGGACTTCGCGGCTCGCGATTCGGACTTCGCGGCTCGCGATTCGGACATTATGGCTCGCGATTCGGACATTATGGCTCGCGATTCGGACTTCGCGGCTCGCGATTCGGACTTCGCGGCTCGCGATTCGGACTTCGCGGCTCGCGATTCGGACATTATGGCTCGCGATTCGGACATTATGGCTCGCGATTCGGACTTCGCGGCTCGCGATTCGGACTTCGCGGCTCGCGATTCGGACTTCGCGGCTCGCGATTCGGACTTCGCGGCTCGCGATTCGGACTTCGCGGCTCGCGATTCGGACATTATGGCTCGCGATTCGGACATTATGGCTCGCGATTCGGACTTCGCGGCTCGCGATTCGGACTTCGCGGCTCGCGATTCGTCGGACTTCGCGGCTCGCGATTCGGACATTATGGCTCGCGATTCGGACATTATGGCTCGCGATTCGGACTTCGCGGCTCGCGATTCGGACTTCGCGGCTCGCGATTCGGACTTCGCGGCTCGCGATTCGGACTTCGCGGCTCGCGATTCGGACTTCGCGGCTCGCGATTCGGACTTCGCGGCTCGCGATTCGGACTTCGCGGCTCGCGATTCGGACTTCGCGGCTCGCGATTCGGACTTCATATATAAGGTCTTACGGGTGTAGAACGACACGAGGAAGAGGAATTAATGACTGAATTTACAGTTTTAGGTGAACTAACGCTTTAAATTTATGACTAATAGTCAACTAGAAAAATCTTTAGTTAGGGGCAGCCTTAAACTCTTGAGAAAAACAGTTTCTAAAATGTCTAAAAGACTGAATGTGCACAGCAAAAATATTGACATTTCTAGAAGTCGGGAGTAAATAAATAAAAAAGAGAAGAGAAGAGGAAAACCCCACGACACTCACCCATCTGCCTCCATCTTTTTTCTCTTCTCAATGATCTGAAACAAACAGACAGTTTGAGCTTGTGTCGTTTCTTATTCCAAATTCGAACGCTTTACCATCATGAGCATCAACGATATTTCGTGTAAACTCACCGCGCTGATTTTCTTCCACTGTCGGTCTAACTCGGCCTTCTCGTTGGTTTCTTTAAAGCGGCGAGTCTTTCGGCCCTCTGACATTTTGATGCCGTACTGGAAGGCGGCCCTACAAACACCAGCGTCATCATCATTAAAGTGAACACACGACTTCACACTGACAGACAGAAAACAGAGCCTGTGTTACTTTGGCAGCGCCTCCTTGTTGTTCATGTAGTCGCTGTACTCCTCTTGAGTGTCAAAGTCCCAGCGGCCCAGAGGACCCTTCTTATTCCCCTACAAACACACAGAGTCATGAACATGCCTGATCAGAGTCACTGGGTGAAATTACAACTCAAACGCAGCCATGCCTGGTCCATCTTGCTGTAGTCCACTTCCTCGTCGCTGTCCACAGCCAGATCATCCATTCTACGAGACAAAGCAGCAAACATGTTCGTTTCACTTCAAAATCTCCACGTCATCTGTGCGTGACAGCGATGAGGAGTAACTCACGTGGCGGGGTAGCATTCGGCGTAACTGTTTGACATCCCAAAGAAATCTCCCAGATGCTTCTTCTCTTCACGTCTGCTTCCAGTGCTCACAGTTAAAGACATAAACTCAACACTGCAGTGGGATGCATAATTGCATAAATGCATAATTTATGTATTAATGTGTAAGAATTTAGTGTGCGGCCAGGGCTTGATATTAACATCGGACAAATGAGGGTGTATTTCAGGCGTGTGACGCAATCACCGCTACCAGCCACTTCGGCGGGTTGAATTTTATATATAACAAATACATTTTTCAATTGTAGTCGTTTAAAAAAGCCATCTGAAATAATAAATAACTATAAATATACTTTTTCAATACATCTCTCTGACAGAGTCGACACACAAACCCTCCTCTCGTCACTCATGAATATTGTTGGCGTCACAGGACTCGAGTTTCACCGTGAGATTGCGCATAATTTTACTCGTTCCCGCAGATTTTGTGTGCGCACATAAAGCCTCCTCTCATTACTAAACCGAGTTCTTTTTCGCTTCTTATCGCGCTTAAACAGTCAAATAAACCAAAAATAATGTCAAAATGCTGCTCTTGGTGAGTGTTCAGCTGTTTTCAGTGAACGTAAACAGTTGAGAAAGAAAACGCGTGTGTAACAGTATAATGGATCTGTGCGTCGGCTCTTAAAGTGACAGCAGCCTAATAAACCTGCTGCCAAATTATGAGATAATATATTAAAATATATATATATATATATATATATATATATATATATATATATATATATGGCAGCTTTCCAGTAACTTTGGAAAACCACTGGTGGCTGGTGAGCAAAAAAGTTAATGTCAAGCCCTGTATAATATATATTCACCATTACAAATGTATGTAAATATAAGTTTCATATTTTAAAGTATATTTTAGTTTACCATAAAAGCTTGCCAGTACATTCGGCTGCAGACTTATTTCAAAGACTATAGAGTAATTATGAACATGTGAAGATGTGATAAAATCCTACTTAACTGGGTCAAAAAAGCACTCGATTAATTATATTTAATTTAAATTTAAATTACAGCACATTAAATGCAAATAACATGCAATTAAGTGTCTTAAAACAACTTCAAGCACGTATTTTTTTACATATTTAATAAGCACCCCTTAATAATGCACTTCTTCACAAGGGACTAATATTTAGGACACATTTCATTAAAACATAAAGTAACTTAATTAATTGAATTCTTTCCTCTGGATGGAAGGTCAATAATGCGATATCTATTGAATAAAGGTGTTTCCTGCTATATTGTGTATTTTATCCCGGCTGGATTAACCAATCAGCATCGAGGACCATATTTATATAAAAGGTTAATATATTATTATAAGATATTATGAACTTATATATATATATTTTTTTAAATACATCAAATGAAAGTATCTTTTAAACAAATTATAAAAGGACACATTTTGTTTGTTCCAGGGTTAAAGGTCGAGGGTTTGTATCGGCGCTGTGGTATCGCTCCTCAGGTCAGTAAGCTGGTCGATGCCCTCCGTGTTTCTCCGAGAGGAACTGTTCTGGGAACAGACGAGCTCTCCATCCTAGATGTTTCAGGAGCCATAAAACAGATCCTACGGCAGGACGTTGAGCTCATTCCGCAAACACACAAACCGCAGTGGCTGAAAGCTGCAGGTACGTCTGTTCTCAGCGGTCATCATCCTAACTAACACCGCTTTCACAGTGGACGTCAAGCTCATCTTCTCACGGCTTCAGTCTGAGATGAGTTTACTGTTGACTGTTATGTGGTGTTCATGAGTTATCTAACCAATCATTCTCATGCTTTTAGCATGTTTTATTTACCTTGACACAACAGTTTCAAAGCAGTTTTACAGAGTATAGAAACTCCTTAAGATGAGGAAGATCCCTTGGAATACAACAGACTCCACAAGGAGTGAAATCTGACACACACATCTGTGTTCGTGCCACTGCTGCTAATGTGTCGTCTTTGTTCGCATTCAGGGTCGGGGAGTAACGAAATACAAGTCACTTGGTGACGTATTTAAAATACAAAATTTGAGTGACTGTGTTTCATTTTAAATGGGTGGTAATCAGATTACAGTTCCATCTGAAAAGTGTTTTAGATTACCAAAGTGATTACTTTGAGTTTTAATGTCATTTCAACAGCGATTGGTGATTCTCTGACTCTGACCGTCTGAAAAAGACGAGTTCAGTTTCATGTTTTCCACTGTTTTCATGTTTTGGGAGTCATTTTATAATTCACTCGTCACTGCGACTTTTTTCCCCTCACATAATTCTGACTTTATAACTCACAACTGCAACTTTATATCACTCAATTCTGAGGGAAAAAGTCAGAATTGAGAGATAAAAACTTGTTCCACACTTATTAGTATTCCAAAGTATTCTAAAGTATTTAGATGAAGTTACTAAACTTGAGTAATGTAACGAAATACGTTACAAATGACTTTTTAAAGCACGTATTTTGTAATCTGTAGTGAAATACATTTTAAAAGTAACCAGCTCTGTTCGCATCAAGGCAAAGATCATGATTAGAATGTAGTTCAGTAGTTTCGTTCAGCTGTGTACTTACATTATCCTAAATATTTCCAAGAATTTGTAAATTCACAAAAATTCACAATTTTAAATAGTGCCTGTCCCTCTCTCGTCACTTGTCGCCTGTCAGTGATGTAATATCTGCGTTATCCCTGGTTTCCGCTTGTACTGCATAGTAACCATGGCAACAGACACAGACAGCTGCGTAACGGCTAAACATTATGGACCATGGCAAGCAAACTTGGGGACATAAGGAGAAATAAAACGAGGATCAATATCGGCGTGGCGTTTCCGAGTTTACGACAAACTTTGACTTGACAGAAACGCGCTCTTGAACGTTATTAGACAAGGTGAGCAAATGTAGGAAATATAAGACTAATCAATGTTATAAAGCTCAACACGACGCAGTGTTAGAATATCATCAGTATGATACTGTGATGTTGATCTAGATTACTGTTAGTCTCATACAGACAAACACACTCAAACACAGTTTAGTGTGATCGTGTGACGTTAGAGTGAGTGAAACAGCGCTGCGTTTCCTCACAGTTGAACTCATCAAATAAACTGACCTGTATGAGTAGAGTTTCAGCACTTATGAGTAGTTCGGTGGAATGAAACGTCCTCGTTTCTTTATATCCCGCAGGACTCGCGTGTGGCACGGATATCCGTCTCTCATTAGTAATCGCGCCCGTGACTCTCGGCCCCGCCCTGCTTCAACACAGTCATGATAAAAACATGCATTCACTCATCCATAAACATTATTAGATCCATCGGCATGACGACAAGTTCCATGATTCCATATTCACTGCGTCATCAAATTACGCCTGTTATTGTTTGGCGACCCCTAGTGGCAAAACAAAATACAGACTGTGCCTTTAAACTTGTCATCTTAATTGCGTCACTAACAGGTTCTGCCAGAATCTCCAGCTCTCATTACAAATACATGAACTGGATTAATACTGTATTTCCTACACATTTTTCCTGAATTCTCCACGTGGCTTTAAAGAATTGTCATACATGCACGTGTGTGTTTTCTTTCAACTATTTGACTTTAATTAAGGTTGGATTTTTATATTTTGAATGAAAGACTGAGGTGCAATTGTCAAACTTTCAATCAGTTTTGCTCATATTTGTGAAGCCCAACTGTTAATCAATATGGTTTTATGGATCCACAGCTCTGTCCGATGAAAAACTCCGACTGCAGACGTACCGCAGGCTGATCCGACAGCTTCCTCCGGACAACCACGCCACACTGGCTGCTCTGTGTGGACACCTACACATGTATGACAACTCTATATATCAATGTATTGTTATAAATACAAATATAATTATCGATACTGATATATAATATATATATATATATCAATATATATAAGTATAATATATCAAATATAATCAATACTGAATATCTAGTTGTAAATGTAAACATTTACTTTGCACTCATTTTGATTAGCACATTTTTCTATTTTTCATTAAAACAGTGGTCATGCTTCTTTTATATATTCATTTTTCATGTTGCATTTTGCTAAAATGCTTTCAACTTCATTTGTGAAAAAACAAAAGCCTGGTTTGTGATACTTGGTCATCAGTGTATATAGTAATAAATAAATTTGCAATGACACAATGCTCTTGGAATGTAGATGTGAAGAAAAAATAATGAAAGCATTTTAGCATAAAGCTGCAATATCTGAATACTTTCTGAATCAACTGTGTGCAGCTTTAACAGCTAAATATTGCACTAGTGCATTGACGGAGCTGTGTGGGTTACTTTTAAAATTTATTTCATTACAAAATACGTGCTTTAAAAAGTCATTTGTAACGTATTTCGTTACATTACTCAAGTTTAGTCACTTCATCTAAATACTTTAGAATATTTTGGAATACTAATAAGTGTGAAACAAACACAAAAAAGGTCATTGTGAGTTTTTATCTCACAATTCTAACTTTTTCCCTCAGAATTGAGTGATATAAAGTTGCAATTGTGAGTTATGAAGTCAGAATTATGAGATATAAACTCACAATATTGAGAAAAGTCAGAATTATGAGATATAAACTCATACTAAATTCACAATTGCAAGTTAAAAAGTTCATAGCTCCCAATTCTGACTTTAAATCTCGCAATTCTGAGAAAAAGAAGTCAGAATTGTGAAACGCAAACTCACAATTGTGAGAAAAAGTTGCAGTGAGTGAATTCTAAAATGACTCACAAAACATGAAACTGAACTCGTCTTTTTCAGACGGTCAGAGTCAGAGAATCACCAATCGCTGTTTAAATGACATTAAAACTCAAAGTAATCACTTTGGTAATCTAAAACACTTTTCAGATGGAACTGTAATCTGATTACCTCCCATTTAAAATGAAATACAGTCACTCAAATTTTGTATTTTAAATACGTCACTAAGTTACTCCCCAACCCTGTGCATTGACCTCTAATGTTTGGACTTTTTCGGCCACAAGAATTCACAGGAACAGTAAAACCTAGAAGAGCCATAAAACCTGATTTAAGAGGAACTGATATCATACGTTGTAAAAAAATCACGAGGTTTATGGAAAGATTTTGCACCATTTGACTACAGAGAACCTTATGCTTTACATTAGATGAAGAATCGGTGACTTTCACACATTGTAAATTTACTTGACAATCCGGTTCTCCTGACCCGCACGTCTCCATCTGCTCTCAGGGTGCAGAGGCACAGTCAGGTGAACCGCATGACGGCTCATAACCTGGCGGTGATCTTTGTGGTCACGCTGTTCCAGGAGCTCGCCATGAACACGGCCATGGTACAGCTCACCCGAGAGCTGATCGCGCGCCACATGGAGATCTTCACGGTGAGCGCACACACACGATAGAACATCTCACGGTGTCGTCAGACATGAGTGTGTCACCTGACATTGTGTGCAGGATCACATGGAGACAGATGAGGAAATCATCACGGTGTTGTGAAGAGCCGGTTCTCCTGTCATCATGGATGGAGTTGAACGGAGTCTGATCCAGAGTGTGTTACGCTTTATTGCAACTCAGAAATAGACAATGCATTTGTATAGTGAATAAATGCGCTCAAAAAAAAGTCACAAGGTGTGTTTGTTTCCAGAAGCCTCAGATATATACAGAGATTTGTCCACATGAATGCTGGGAATAAAACTCAAGTCTCATATGAAGGGAAAAGGATACGCATTTAGTCTCTAGAAGCTCCTGCATCACAATTTTTAACACTGCATCTAATTCTTAAATCACACCACAAAACACTTGGAATGAACAGTAAAATAGTTAGAAATACTACAACATCCTTTCTCTACCCATGTATTTTTTTTTATGAAAATAAACAAAAACAACAGAAACTGACGTCATTGACGGTTTATACATGTGCCTCATGCAGCGGGAGAGATTCTTCACTCTGTTGAAGCTTTAATATTTGGGCCGTTTTACGTCCACCCTGTACGAGAGAAGAGGAAACGGATCATGAACGGACACTAAAACATCAGGAGTTCATTTGATTCCTATCTCTTGTGTTTAGACTATATATATATATATATATATATATATTCCACACATTTGCGAGACGTCTTAAAAGACATCTGCCCTGTCTCGTTCTTCACTCCAAGAGCAGTTCCGCCTGTTCTTCACACGTTTGTCGTTCAGCCATCATAAATGAATGCGTTTGAGATCGAATTAATGCTAGATTTATGCTATATATTACGAGGACTTGTATTATGTAATCAGTATGAAAAGAGTCAGCATGGCCAACTTCATCTTTGCAGCGACACAGACTCAGAAAACACTAGTTTATAAATAAACAATGAAATGTTATTTTATATTAATAAACTTATAGAAAATTGCAATTCTCCTGATTCTTCATAATCATTACTTTTGCCAGTGCTTTGTGGGAAGCTTTGTGCGTGCCGTATATATATATATATATATATTTATATTCAAGTAATTAAATGTGCAATTTAGTCGAATAATGGCTTAAACGGTTAGTTAACCCAAAAATGAAATTTCTGTCATTAATTATACATCAAAACACTGATTCATGAAGCTTTATGAGTCTAGTTTCAAATCAGTGTTTTGATGTATAATTAGTTTCAAATCAGTGATTTGGTTCACGTATCAAACTACCGAAGTCACGTGAACTATTTGAATCACTCATGACGTAACGAAGCCTCGTTTACTGAAATCATGTGACTTTGGCGATCCGAATCACTGATTCGAAACAAACGATTCGTAAAGCTTCATGAATCAGTGTTTTGAAATCGTCCATCACTAGATATTGTTCAATAAAGTCGTTATTGTGTTTTTTTGCCACACAAAAAGTATTCTCGTCGCTTTATAATATTAATGTTGAGCCACTGTAGTCACATGACCTGTTTTAAATATGTTTTAGTAAAAGTGTTCATTATCTGTCAATAGAGACTCACTAAACCATCGGATTTCATCAAAAATATCTTCATTTGTGTTCTGAAGATGATGAAGGATCTTATATTGCTCGCGATTCGGACATTATGGCTCGCGATTCGGACTTCGCGGCTCGCGATTCGGACATTATGGCTCGCGATTCGGACTTCGCGGCTCGCGATTCGGACTTCGCGGCTCGCGATTCGGACTTCGCGGCTCGCGATTCGGACATTATGGCTCGCGATTCGGACTTCGCGGCTCGCGATTCGGACTTCGCGGCTCGCGATTCGGACTTCGCGGCTCGCGATTCGGACTTCGCGGCTCGCGATTCGGACTTCGCGGCTCGCGATTCGGACATTATGGCTCGCGATTCGGACTTCGCGGCTCGCGATTCGGACATTATGGCTCGCGATTCGGACTTCGCGGCTCGCGATTCGGACTTCGCGGCTCGCGATTCGGACTTCGCGGCTCGCGATTCGGACTTCGCGGCTCGCGATTCGGACTTCGCGGCTCGCGATTCGGACTTCGCGGCTCGCGATTCGGACTTCGCGGCTCGCGATTCGGACTTCGCGGCTCGCGATTCGGACATTATGGCTCGCGATTCGGACATTATAGCTCGAGATTCGGACATTATAGCTCGCGATTCGGACTTCGCGGCTCGCGATTCGGACATTATAGCTCGCGATTCGGACATTATAGCTCGCGATTCGGACTTCGCGGCTCGCGATTCGGACTTCGCGGCTCGCGATTCGGACTTCGCGGCTCGCGATTCGGACTTCGCGGCTCGCGATTCGGACATTATAGCTCGCGATTCGGACTTCGCGGCTCGCGATTCGGACTTCGCGGCTCGCGATTCGGACTTCGCGGCTCGCGATTCGGACTTCGCGGCTCGCGATTCGGACATTATGGCTCGCGATTCGGACATTATAGCTCGAGATTCGGACATTATAGCTCGCGATTCGGACTTCGCGGCTCGCGATTCGGACATTATGGCTCGCGATTCGGACTTCGCGGCTCGCGATTCGGACATTATGGCTCGCGATTCGGACTTCGCGGCTCGCGATTCGGACTTCGCGGCTCGCGATTCGGACTTCGCGGCTCGCGATTCGGACATTATGGCTCGCGATTCGGACTTCGCGGCTCGCGATTCGGACTTCGCGGCTCGCGATTCGGACTTCGCGGCTCGCGATTCGGACTTCGCGGCTCGCGATTCGGACTTCGCGGCTCGCGATTCGGACATTATGGCTCGCGATTCGGACTTCGCGGCTCGCGATTCGGACATTATGGCTCGCGATTCGGACTTCGCGGCTCGCGATTCGGACTTCGCGGCTCGCGATTCGGACTTCGCGGCTCGCGATTCGGACTTCGCGGCTCGCGATTCGGACTTCGCGGCTCGCGATTCGGACTTCGCGGCTCGCGATTCGGACTTCGCGGCTCGCGATTCGGACTTCGCGGCTCGCGATTCGGACATTATGGCTCGCGATTCGGACATTATAGCTCGAGATTCGGACATTATAGCTCGCGATTCGGACTTCGCGGCTCGCGATTCGGACATTATAGCTCGCGATTCGGACATTATAGCTCGCGATTCGGACTTCGCGGCTCGCGATTCGGACTTCGCGGCTCGCGATTCGGACTTCGCGGCTCGCGATTCGGACTTCGCGGCTCGCGATTCGGACATTATAGCTCGCGATTCGGACTTCGCGGCTCGCGATTCGGACTTCGCGGCTCGCGATTCGGACTTCGCGGCTCGCGATTCGGACTTCGCGGCTCGCGATTCGGACATTATGGCTCGCGATTCGGACATTATAGCTCGAGATTCGGACATTATAGCTCGCGATTCGGACTTCGCGGCTCGCGATTCGGACTTCGCGGCTCGCGATTCGGACTTCGCGGCTCGCGATTCGGACTTCGCGGCTCGCGATTCGGACATTATGGCTCGAGATTCGGACATTATAGCTCGCGATTCGGACTTCGCGGCTCGCGATTCGGACTTCGCGGCTCGCGATTCGGACTTCGCGGCTCGCGATTCGGACTTCGCGGCTCGCGATTCGGACATTATAGCTCGAGATTCGGACATTATAGCTCGAGATTCGGACTTCGCGGCTCGCGATTCGGACTTCGCGGCTCGCGATTCGGACTTCGCGGCTCGCGATTCGGACTTCGCGGCTCGCGATTCGGACTTCGCGGCTCGCGATTCGGACTTCGCGGCTCGCGATTCGGACTTCGCGGCTCGCGATTCGGACTTCGCGGCTCGCGATTCGGACTTCGCGGCTCGCGATTCGGACTTCGCGGCTCGCGATTCGGACTTCGCGGCTCGCGATTCGGACATTATAGCTCGAGATTCGGACATTATAGCTCGAGATTCGGACTTCGCGGCTCGCGATTCGGACATTATAGCTCGAGATTCGGACATTATAGCTCGAGATTCGGACTTCGCGGCTCGCGATTCGGACTTCGCGGCTCGCGATTCGGACTTCGCGGCTCGCGATTCGGACTTCGCGGCTCGCGATTCGGACTTCGCGGCTCGCGATTCGGACTTCGCGGCTCGCGATTCGGACATTATAGCTCGAGATTCGGACTTCGCGGCTCGCGATTCGGACTTCGCGGCTCGCGATTCGGACTTCGCGGCTCGCGATTCGGACTTCGCGGCTCGCGATTCGGACTTCGCGGCTCGCGATTCGGACTTCGCGGCTCGCGATTCGGACTTCGCGGCTCGCGATTCGGACTTCGCGGCTCGCGATTCGGACTTCGCGGCTCGCGATTCGGACTTCGCGGCTCGCGATTCGGACTTCGCGGCTCGCGATTCGGACTTCGCGGCTCGCGATTCGGACTTCGCGGCTCGCGATTCGGACTTCGCGGCTCGCGATTCGGACTTCGCGGCTCGCGATTCGGACTTCGCGGCTCGCGATTCGGACTTCGCGGCTCGCGATTCGGACTTCATATATAAGGTCTTACGGGTGTAGAACGACACGAGGAAGAGGAATTAATGACTGAATTTACAGTTTTAGGTGAACTAACGCTTTAAATTTATGACTAATAGTCAACTAGAAAAATCTTTAGTTAGGGGCAGCCTTAAACTCTTGAGAAAAACAGTTTCTAAAATGTCTAAAAGACTGAATGTGCACAGCAAAAATATTGACATTTCTAGAAGTCGGGAGTAAATAAATAAAAAAGAGAAGAGAAGAGGAAAACCCCACGACACTCACCCATCTGCCTCCATCTTTTTTCTCTTCTCAATGATCTGAAACAAACAGACAGTTTGAGCTTGTGTCGTTTCTTATTCCAAATTCGAACGCTTTACCATCATGAGCATCAACGATATTTCGTGTAAACTCACCGCGCTGATTTTCTTCCACTGTCGGTCTAACTCGGCCTTCTCGTTGGTTTCTTTAAAGCGGCGAGTCTTTCGGCCCTCTGACATTTTGATGCCGTACTGGAAGGCGGCCCTACAAACACCAGCGTCATCATCATTAAAGTGAACACACGACTTCACACTGACAGACAGAAAACAGAGCCTGTGTTACTTTGGCAGCGCCTCCTTGTTGTTCATGTAGTCGCTGTACTCCTCTTGAGTGTCAAAGTCCCAGCGGCCCAGAGGACCCTTCTTATTCCCCTACAAACACACAGAGTCATGAACATGCCTGATCAGAGTCACTGGGTGAAATTACAACTCAAACGCAGCCATGCCTGGTCCATCTTGCTGTAGTCCACTTCCTCGTCGCTGTCCACAGCCAGATCATCCATTCTACGAGACAAAGCAGCAAACATGTTCGTTTCACTTCAAAATCTCCACGTCATCTGTGCGTGACAGCGATGAGGAGTAACTCACGTGGCGGGGTAGCATTCGGCGTAACTGTTTGACATCCCAAAGAAATCTCCCAGATGCTTCTTCTCTTCACGTCTGCTTCCAGTGCTCACAGTTAAAGACATAAACTCAACACTGCAGTGGGATGCATAATTGCATAAATGCATAATTTATGTATTAATGTGTAAGAATTTAGTGTGCGGCCAGGGCTTGATATTAACATCGGACAAATGAGGGTGTATTTCAGGCGTGTGACGCAATCACCGCTACCAGCCACTTCGGCGGGTTGAATTTTATATATAACAAATACATTTTTCAATTGTAGTCGTTTAAAAAAGCCATCTGAAATAATAAATAACTATAAATATACTTTTTCAATACATCTCTCTGACAGAGTCGACACACAAACCCTCCTCTCGTCACTCATGAATATTGTTGGCGTCACAGGACTCGAGTTTCACCGTGAGATTGCGCATAATTTTACTCGTTGCCGCAGATTTTGTGTGCGCACATAAAGCCTCCTCTCATTACTAAACCGAGTTCTTTTTCGCTTCTTATCGCGCTTAAACAGTCAAATAAACCAAAAATAATATCAAAATGCTGCTCTTGGTGAGTGTTCAGCTGTTTTCAGTGAACGTAAACAGTTGAGAAAGAAAACGCGTGTGTAACAGTATAATGGATCTGTGCGTCGGCTCTTAAAGTGACAGCAGCCTAATAAACCTGCTGCCAAATTATGAGATTATATATATATATATATATATATATGGCAGTTTTCCCCCATGGTATCGATGTCAAAAATTCTGAGTGGCTACAGTGAATGGTGAGCAAAAAACGTAATGTCAAGCTGTGTCTGCAGCAAAAGCAATGTTAATAAATAACGATTTTGAAAAGATTTTTAGCATAACTGGAAAAATGTATCTTGAATATAACATTTTCAAAACGTTACATCAAGGTTCATGAAAGCAATTACTGAAAACAAAGGTATTTTTGCAATTCATTCTATTCTCACTCGTTCCGTTCACGTCAGCGGTCACATGAAGGATATGCTTCCGGGCCCTGCAAATGAGCGGCTCCAGCAAACTTCTCATTGATCAGCTTGATCTGGTCCTTCACAGATGCTGGACCTGCAAGACAACAGCACAAGTTTATCATTCGAATGCTTTATCATTTTTCCAGTGAACAATTCAAACTCTTTTCTGTGGAAACTCCACAGTTCAATAAAGTGCAGCGAGTATGAGGAATACGAAGATTGAGAACATTTACCTTTATCGATGTCTATGACCTGAAGAGACAGAAATATAATAAATTATTACAGTGATTGCTTATTTATGATAGTCATAAGTTCTGCACAAATATCATTTTGTTGATCAGCTGACCTCCTCATCAGCTCGAGGCTTCTCAAAGTAACTGTGTCGTCTCTTCTCCTCGTCCCGATCTCGCTCTCGCTCTCGCTCCCTCTCTCTCTCTCTCTCCCTCTCTCGATCTTTCTCCCTCTCCCGCTCTCTCTCACGGTAGCGCTCCTTCTCTTTGTCTCTGATGCTCTTGGAGGTGGAGGGGATGTAGTCGCCGATGTCGTCAAAGATGCTGCACGCACACACACACACACGCAGTTGGTGAAGAAGCCAACGATCAGATCATAAACCGAAAACATTTGACTGCATGTAAACTCACCTCAAGTCGGCCTCCGGCGCTTTCTTCTCATCCAGACGCCCTGAAAACAGAGAAACCTTTCACACCTGAAAAACTATTTTATTTATATCTTTGCTGTATAGAATGTGATGTTGCTTGAAGTTTGATTATTTGTTCGTATGAACTTTTTTTTATTTGACAGAGAGCACATACCGAACCGTGAGCAACTCGAATCGTTTCACCTTTAAAGGACGTGTATGAGAAGTCGACTACTAAACTCCACTTCTTGAAAAGTGATTTTTTTTTTTTTATGTGTGTGTGTATTGTGATGAAATTTCTAAAATGAGCACAAAATGAATTTGAATTTAGTTCACATGGCTGACTTTCTTTTTCCTCTGAGCCGTACGAAGTCGGAAAAGCCTCTGTGTGTAAATATTCAAGTGAATAAGTTACATTATGACGTGTTTCTATGGTTATTAATATCACAGATATAGCAAAGTTTTGTGCGTATTATTATTTTAAATGCCCATTTTTAACACTGCTGCAGAGTTTCTAAGAGACAGCAAACTTCTTTCTTCTGACCGCCGTGATCTTCATACTTATTCATATTTCTTCTTTTAGGCCTGAGTTTCTTTCAGTGAAGTCTAGAGCTGCTGGGATTGAGACTTGATCAACTTTGAGAAGCTCTGTGTTAGAGGACTTGACTACAAAAGCTCTCTGATGCAATCTAAAGCTGATCTCTGATGGACATCAGCAGTGCCGGAAGCTACCTTTGTCCTTCTTCTTGATCTTCTTGTTGCGTGTGCCTTGCCTCAGGTACGACAGGATCTGCGTCAGTTTGCTGATGACTATGTCATTGGTGGTGAGTGTCGTCTGAGCCTGAGGAACAGAAACAGCAGTTTGACTAGTTAAACCCAACTGACCGCCACAACGCCAAGCTGTTCTGGGTGGTAAAAAGGAGCCAAACTCCAAATATGTTTGGCCTTATAGCTGCATATATATATAGCTGGCAGGCCTCAGCTGCATCCCAAATAACACAATATACACTTGACAGTGCAGTGTGTGAATTTCATAAGAGTTTACTCAGAGCCAGAGCACACATCTCCTCAATAAACTATGTGAAATGAAGAGTACAGCATGAGTTATTCACCACGACTACTTCAGTCTGAGCAATAGCAGTTACGACACTTGATTTGGAAACCACCCCTAATAATTCACTCTAACAATTACTAGTATTTGAATGCAAGTTGAGTGAGACTAAAACATTTTAGAATCTGCATCCTTAAAGGGATAGTTCACCCAAAAATGAAAACTATCCCATGATTTACTCTTATTGTGTTTGTTTGAATGAAGATATACAGTTATAAATCAGAGTTCAAATTGAAGTAATCAATCAGGGGGTTAATGAAGGACTTCTGAATTGAACCGATGGGCTTTTATATGAAAAATATCCAGATTTTTAACTTTATAAACTATAATAACTAGCTTCCGGTAATGGGCGTCTAGTTCTGGTGACCTCTGACCCGTCGCATGACATATTGACGAACGCAGAGGACAGAGAAAAACAAAACACCGCTCACAAATTAGAGCTGTAATGTCGGTATAAGAGAAGAGGAGCTTGAGTTTGGCATCTACCCTCACCTAAGCTTACTGTACTCCTATATCCTGCATCGGGTCAGAGGTCACTCTTCCGCCAGAACTCAACTTGCGTACAGCCATTACCGGAAGCCAGTTATTATAGCTCAGAAAGTTTTAAATCTGGATTTTTTCTCACAAAAACCCATCGCTTTGCTTCAGAAGGAGTCGTGGAGTCGTGCATTTATGATGGATGGATGTGCTTTTTTGGGCTTCAAAATCTTGAGCCCCATTTACTACCATTTTTTTATTATTATAGAACTTTGTGTTCGTCATATACACCTAGGATGGCTTGAGGGTTGAACTATCCCTTTAAATAATGTCAAGGTTTGTAGTCATGCGTTTTGGGGTCTGTACCTCCATGGTGGGGCAGTCGGCTTTGCTGCGGATGAGGGTGGTTGGGATGTCTGTGTCTGCATACTCGTCTTCCAGGTCCACCACATACGCCATACGGCCAGGCAGGAAAAGCTCGTTGCGCTCCATCTGACGACCCTTGAACAGGATACGATAGACGTTCCGTCCTAAAGAGCAGAACACACAGAGAACTCACATGCAGTACAGTCTCATCGCGGACCGTGAGATCAAACGCAGACTGAACTCACCCAGCCGAGTCTTGAACTCGATCTTCTGCTCCGGATCTTCATCTCTCCTGTCAAACACAAACATGTTAAAACATTTCATTTTTCATCATTTATCCAAAGCGACTTACAAGGGGAGCAATCAGGTGTCTTGCTCAAGGGCACTTTTGTCATGGTGTTGAAGGTGGAGAGAGTGCTGTTCATTCACAATCCCCACCTTCAATTCCTGCCGGCGTGGGAATCGAACCAACAACCTTCAGGTTACAAGCCCGACTCCCTCGCCACTAGGCCACGACTACCCTAAACACACTCGCAAGTGGGTTAAGTGAACAAATAAGAGATTATTAAAACATACTTGACTTCCTTCTGCACTTTTTCAATCATGTCCTCCTCTTCCCGCTCCTTACTAGTGATCTCAGCTCGGACCTGAAATTAAAACGGCACGATGAGCAAAAGCAAATATGTGGCAATGGCATGATTATCATACAGTGGTTGTGTGGCTGTACCTTCTGTAGAAGGGCAAAATCCAAACCCTTCACCAAGTGAGTGTGCTCCATATCACCACCCAAGAACTTGGACTCCTGGATCAGCTGACGCCTTTTCTCTGCTGCCGATTTGTCCCTGTTCGACAACAACACACAGGAAAAAGAAAAACAAAAACGCACATCTAAACAAATGACACTAAGCACTTATATAGCGGTGGCATATTTAATTAATATACATATATTCTCCATGTGGTGTGATTTTGGGAGTAATACAAATGCACATGAATGAATAAATTACTTCATTAGCAAAGGCACAAATCTAAAGAAGCAACTGCATGTCTGAAAGCAAATAATGCTAAATGAAATATTGTGAAATTATAGGAAACTGCAGCAAAATAAATGTCAAAAATTAACTAAATCAGCAATATTCTGGTCATGGGGCAAGTGATTTTTAGGGCAGAGTACAGTCTTTGTGCGGCAGAGGAACTTCTGTTAGATGGACTGCTGGATGAAATCTAAAAACAGCAAAGATCAAGTGCATGCATAAAAAAAAAAAAAAGTTGCTAGTCCAGAAAAAATTGGAAAAAATACATTTATTCTAAAGCAATATTCTGTGTTCTATCAGCTTCGACATACTTAAATCTACATATGTGTGACATTTTCTTTATAAACTGAGAGTATGCTTCATCTTTCATTTCAAATTCTTGAATTTGGTCAATAAATTCAAATTTAAATCAAATTAAATTACTTACACCAAAAAATTACACCTGCATTAAATAACATTGAGATTGTATTAAATATTTTTTGAACACACAAATAAGAAATGTTGGAAAGAATGAAACTAAACCGGTGAGCGTCTTAATGATCCAGTCACTGAATCGTTCATTCAAGCGATTCGTTCACACGGCTGATTCAATCAAGAATGAGGCAGTCGTTTGTGAATGAGTCATTGAATCTTTGACTCAACCGATTTGTTTGAAACGCCGATTCATTCTGTAATGAAAAAAACGGTTGCGATCCACTATGGTTCTGCTGCGATCTTTGTTCGGAACTATTTTTGCTGCTGAAATAGAAAAAAATGTCAATATTGCGTCTAAAATGTAAGTGACTTCATTTTAATTTCTTGTTCATTTTTAATCATGACGGCATTCAGGAAGTCGTGTAATCTTGCTTAACTGTATCATATTATAAACATTAAAAACTCCACATTTTGAATTTTTTCAGCAGTTAACGGAGTTCGTTTGTGTGTGCGGCACTCGTTTGTTTCCATTTCTGGGCAAACTTTACCATCTGTGCATACAACATTATATATTATTATCCACTATCAATCTCCCTGTACAATAAATATAATAAAAGTCATTCTCGTGTTTTTAAAATTTCGTGCATTTTAATCAGGCTACTTGTCAAGTAGCCAAATTGTCTTTCACTTGCCCTTTCTTGTCCCGAAAAAATGTTATTGTCACGCCCTGTTGTCCCTTTATGGAATTATAGTCATTTTACTAAAATGCCCAGCATTTTTAGTCTCGGACAGTCATGTGAAATACAAACTTCAAAATGATGATTATTGACAAATGCACTACAACCTAAATTTGATGCAAATTAGGCAAAAAAGCCCTTACAACTAGCTGGCAAAAAAAAGAACAATAACAAAACCAACAGGAAAAATTCAGAGGACGGTCATAAAACAAAACGGAGCTGGAGAAAGATCATTCTGAAATGAAACTCACGCCTCTGCGGTGGGTCCCACGGCTCGATAGTTGGCTGTGGTGCTGATGAGCTCAGTCTCCTCGTAGTCTTTATTAACACCGTCACGTCTTTCTCGAGCACGGTCACGGTACTTCTCCGCCAGTTCACGCTCTCTCTCCATCTCCTGCTGCCGCAGTTTAGCGTAGTAACTTCAAACGGAAACGGGAAGCGTAAGAACGGAGAAAAACAATCTCATAACCTCAAAACACTGTTGAATTTTTTTTACAAGACACATTTTAAATATGGAAATATTTTGAAATTGACTGTTGAAACAAAGTCCCAA
>CM074313.1:7711774-7799274 GCA_037194245.1 Opsariichthys bidens
GTCATTTTATAATTCACTCGTCACTGTGATTTTTTTTCTCACTATTTGTTTTTTCCCTCACAATTGTGAGTTTGTGTTTCACAATTCTGACTTCTTTTTCCCAGAATTGAGATTTAAACTCACAATTGCAAGTTATAAAGTCAGAATTGGGAGATATAAACTTGCCATACTAATTTTTTTTCTTGCAATTGTGAATTTAGTATGTGAGTTTATATCTCCTAATTCTGACTTTTCTCAATATTGCAAGTTTATCATAATTTTTACTTCTCAATATTGTGAGTTTATATCTCATAATTCTGACTTTATAACTCACAATTGCAACTTTGTATCATGCAATTCTGAGGGAAAAAGTCAGAATTGTGGGATAAAAACTCACAATGATCTTTTTTATGTTTGTTCCACACTTATTAATATTCCAAAGTATTCTAAAGTATTCAGATTAATTTACTAAACTTGAGTAATGTAACGAAATACGTTACAAATGACTTTTTAAAGCATGTATTTTGTAATCTGTATACATTTTAAAAGTCACCCGCCCAGCCCTGTTTATATTTATGCTAATGATATGATATGAGATATGAAAATATAACCCAAAAATGAAATCTCTGAACACTCATGAGGCTCTAACAGATAGACAATCGACTATTTAGTTCTTACCGCCTTCGTCATGGTGGGGTTGGTCTGTGTGAGAGAAAGGAGGGTCTGATTTTTAATCTCTTAGAAAACTCACTTTTTGTCAGTCTAAGATGCTTTAAATGCTGCGCAGTGAACGACGACTTTTTGGATCTCTAACGCCACGTCGCGTTATTTCAGCCAAGCCCGAAGATTTTCCTGTCATTAAAGCTTTAGCTCGTTTTCTCACTGAACTTGCACAAGAGCTGCGACTCTTTCTGAGGTGGATGGCATTATTCGTGCTCTTCGGACTCTTCCTCAATCTACAAACTTCTGCGTCTTGCAATGGCTTGAGCTCGAGCCGAGAGGACGACGAGCGCCTTCGGGTTGAACAAGCTGCAGCTTTCAGACCCAAGAAACCTCCGCATATCATCTTCATACTG
Source organism: Opsariichthys bidens (assembly GCA_037194245.1). Lineage (NCBI taxonomy): Eukaryota > Metazoa > Chordata > Actinopteri > Cypriniformes > Xenocyprididae > Opsariichthys > Opsariichthys bidens. The sequence continues at coordinate 7,712,830 of CM074313.1, forward strand.
ACTGATGACCAGGGTTTCAATGACATCGGTTATCACAGTCGGGACATCCGCAGCCCCACGCTGGACAAGCTGGCCTCAGAGGGAGTGCGGCTGGAGAACTACTATGTCCAGCCGCTGTGCACCCCGTCCCGCAGCCAGCTCATCACAGGCAGGTCATTCCCCTCGTTACCTTCTTCACTTCACATTCATGACGCCAGTCTGAAGAAATGACACTTTTTCTTAAAATGTATAAAAGGGTTCTAGGGTTGTAGTTCTCACGAAAATGAAAATGCTGTCATTAATTACTCGCCCTCATGTCGTTCCAAACCTGTACGACTTTCGTTCATCTTCGGAACGCAAATGAAGATCTTTTTTTGATGAAGTCTTGAGAGATTTTCTGTCCCTCCATGGACTGTCCACACACGCTTCGGAAAGTTCATAAAGATTGAAAAACGAATCCTTATGAAATGAGCGGTTTAGTCCTGATTTTCTGAAGAGACACAAGCGCTTTATATGATGAACAGATTTCATTTAGGCTTTTATTAACTAATAAAAATTCATTCACACATTAGTTGTGGTAAACGGAAGCGCAAGCATGTTTGCTTGATGTGCGAGAACCAATGAGGTTCATTCTCGTGTTACGAGTCACGTTTGAACTTCAGCAAGAACCAATGAGGTTCATTCTCGTGTTACGCTTCACGTTTGAGCTTCAGCAAGAACCAATGAGGTTCATTCTCGTGTTACACTTCGCATTTGAGCTTCTGCAAGAACCAATGAGGTTCCTTTTCGCGCTTCACGTTTGAACTTCCACGAAAACCAATGAGGTTCATTCTCGTGTTACACTTCGCATTTGAGCTTCAACAAGAACCAATGAGGTTCATTCTCGTGTTACGCTTCGCATTTGAGCTTCAGCAAGAACCAATGAGGTTCATTCTCGTGTTACGCTTCGCATTTGAGCTTCAGCAAGAACCAGTGAGGTTCATTCTCGTGTTACACTTCGCATTTGAGCTTCAACAAGAACCAATGAGGTTCATTCTCGTGTTACGCTTCGTGTTTGAGCTTCAACAAGAACCAATGAGGTTCATTCTCGTGTTACGCTTCGTGTTTGAGCTTCAACAAGAACCAATGAGGTTCATTCTCGTGTTACACTTCGCATTTGAGCTTCAGCAAGAACCAATGAGGTTCGTTCTCGTGTTACGCTTCGTGTTTGAGCTTCAACAAGAACCAATGAGGTTCATTCTCGTGTTACGCTTCGCGTTTGAGCTTCAACAAGAACCAATGAGGTTCATTCTCGTGTTACACTTCGCATTTGAGCTTCAGCAAGAACCAATGAGGTTCGTTCTCGTGTTACGCTTCGTGTTTGAGCTTCAACAAGAACCAATGAGGTTCATTCTCGTGTTACGCTTCGTGTTTGAGCTTCAGCAAGAACCAATGAGGTTCATTCTCGTGTTACGCTTCGCGTTTAAGCTTCAGCAAGAACCAATGAGGTTCATTCTCGTGTTACACTTCACGTTTGAGCTTCAGCGAGAACCAATGAGGTTCATTCTCGTGTTAAGCTTCGCGTTTAAGCTTCAGCAAGAACCAATGAGGTTCATTCTCATGTTACGCTTCGCGTTTAAGCTTCAGCAAGAACCAATGAGGTTCATTCTTGTGTTACGCTTCGCGTTTCAGCTTCAGCAAGAACCAATGAGGTTCATTCTCGTGTTACGCTTCGTGTTTGAGCTTCAGCAAGAACCAATGAGGTTCATTCTCGTGTTATGCTTTGCGTTTAAGCTTCAGCAAGAACCAATGAGGTTCATTCTCGTGTTACGCTTCGCGTTTCAGCTTCAGCAAGAACCAATGAGGTTCATTCTCGTGTTACACTTCACGTTTGAGCTTCAGCAAGAACCAATGAGGTTCATTCTCGTGTAACACTTCGCATTTGAGCTTCAGCGAGAACCAATGAGGTTCATTCTCGTGTTACGCTTCGCATTTGAGCTTCAGCAAGAACCAGTGAGGTTCATTCTCGTGTTACGCTTCGCGTTTCAGCTTCAGCAAGAACCAATGAGATTCATTCTCGTGTTACGCTTCGCATTTGAGCTTCAGCAAGAACCAGTGAGGTTCATTCTCGTGTTACGCTTCGCGTTTCAGCTTCAGCAAGAACCAATGAGATTCATTCTCGTGTAACGCTTCGCGTTTCAGCTTCAGCGAGAACCAATGAGGTTCATTCTCGTGTTACGCATCACGTTTGAACTTCAGTAAGAACCAATGAGGTTCATTCTCGTGTGTTACGTTTGAGCTTCTACATGAGGTTTGTTCTTGCACATCAAGCAGATTCAGCTGAGCTTCTGTTTATGTTCGCTGATCAATGTTTATATGTGAACAAAAGCCTAAATTAAATCTGTTCATCATAAAAAGCGATTGTGTCTCTTCATATAATTTGGATGATCTCTTTCTATTTCTTCATGAACATTTTGAAGAGTCAGGTGGTAGTTCCATAGACTGTCAATGGAGGGACAGAAAGCTCTCAGATTTCATCAAAAAGATCTTCATTTGTGTTCCAAAGATGAACGAAAGTCGCAAGGGTTTGGAACGACATGAGGGTGAGTAATTAATGACAGAATTTTCATTTTTGGGTGAACTATCCTTTTAATGGGTTTGTATTATACTTAGTATGAAAATAAATACATTTTGGCGCAATTGTTTTTCACTAGGGTTAGGAATGTTTATTTACATTTACATTTAGTCATTTAGCAGACGCTTTTATCCAAAGCGACTTACAAGTGAGGAAAACAAACAAGCGATTCTTCATGAATTGGCAAATAACACAGGAAGTGCTCACAAAACAAGTTTGATACATTGCAGAGTACGATAAGCTAGAGTAGGAAGGGAAAAGGGAAGGAAAGGGGTTTTTTTTATGAGGGGATCAAGTGTTCACGGAAGAGATGAGTTTTCAGCTGTCTCTTGAATATTGCCAGGGATTCTGCGTTCCTGATGAAAGTAGGGAGATTATTCCACCAGCAGGGAGCAGAGAACGAGAAGGTTCTGGAGAGTGATTTTGTGCCTCTCTGTGAAGGTTATTTATGCTTTCCTTTAGATATCAAATTCACACTGGCCTTCAGCATTCCATCATCAGGCCCCGTCAACCCAACTGCCTCCCTCTGGATGCGGTCACACTCCCTCAGCGCTTACAGGAAGCCGGCTACTCCACTCACATGGTGGGGAAGTGGCATATGGGCTTCTATCGGAAAGACTGTTTGCCCACACGCCGTGGATTTCACACCTACTTCGGTTCATTGACTGGCAGCGTGGACTATTATACTTATGGCTCATGTGACGGCAAGTCGTTGTGTGGCTTTGACCTCCACGAAGGTGAGTCAGTGGCATGGGGGAGAGGGGGGAAGTACTCCACTCACCTCTACACCCAGAGAGTGCGCAAAATCTTAGCAACGCACAACTCAAGCAGTCAGCCTCTTTTTATCTTCCTTTCCCTTCAGGCAGTGCATACACCTCTAAAGCCTCCCAAAGAATACATCTATCCATACCGCCGCATGGGCAACGTTCCCCGCAGGAAATATGCAGCCATGGTTTCTATTGTCGACGAGGCGGTCCGGAACATAACTTATGCGCTGCGCAAGTATGGATTCTACCGTAATAGCGTCGTCATCTTCTCCACTGACAATGGAGCCCAGCCACTCACGGGGGGCAGTAACTGGCCCCTACGAGGGTGCAAGGGAACGTATTGGGAAGGTGGTATTAGAGGAGTGGGTTTCGTGCACAGTCCCTTGATACGCCATCGAAGAAGGGTCAGCAGAGCCCTTATACACATTACTGACTGGTATCCAACCCTTGTTGGACTTGCTGGTGGGAACGTGTCACAGCATGAGGGATTAGATGGGTTTGATGTTTGGCCTACCATTAGTGAAGGGAAAGAATCACCACGTCTGGAAATTCTCCACAACATCGACCCCCTCCACCGCCGCAGTCGGGGCTCAGTCAAGGACGGCCACGGACTGTGGGATACAACCGTGCAAGCGGCCATTAGAGTTGGTGACTGGAAGCTCTTGACGGGCGACCCTGGCCATGGGGATTGGGTGCCGCCCCAGGTTCTTACAAACTTCCCTAGCAGCTGGTGGCACCTGGAGCGACAGTCTGGAGAAAAGAGGAAATCGGTTTGGCTCTTCAATGTTACAGGTGACCCTTGCGAACGCCACGACCTCGCAGCGCACAGACCTGACGTCGTCAAGGAGCTACTCGCACGTCTGGTATTATACAATCGTACGGCAATTCCTGTTCGCTACCCGCCAGACGACGCCCGAGCTAACCCTAGTTTGAATGGAGGTGCATGGAGACCTTGGGTAGGTGAAGACGAAGAGGAGGTAAACTGGGATGGAATTTATTACAAGAGAGGAAAGAATCGCAAACGGAAATGTAGGCTCTGCAAGTTGCAATCTTTCTTCAAGAAGTTTAATTTAAAGATCATGTCAAAAGAGATATAAGGTTATTCTGCTATTTAACATTGATTACAATAATTTAATTTAATTGTTCACTATGTTGAAAACCCCACATATCTTAAATGGTTTTAATGGTTGATCAGTAGTTGCAAGAGGTCAACTTTGTATTTGTTTGTATATAGAACAAAGGCAAATTGCTCAATTTCCTATATATATATATATATATATATATATATATATATATATATGTATATATAATATATATAATCTTACTATGAAATTGAGCAATTTGCCTTTGTTCTTGTATCCTGACAGCAACATAGTGTCGGTCAGGGTAGAGTCAGCTGTGTAGAAGAACTTGTCTTTAGATTGGAAAGGCAATTGACTCTTCACAAACAGTTTGATTGACAGGTGATCTGACCAATCATAACCCCGAATCCACCATTTTGTCCATCAAAGCGGTCAGGGGAGTCAGTAGATGAACGTTGGTGAACTTGAATCACGTCTTGAAACAACATTCCTTCTGATGTTCATTCATGTGTATTTGATGCTATAAATGAACTAGTATGAAGAGATGATCGACACATTAAACACACACTAGACGCTATTTAATGTTGAAACTTCTTTAAAAAATGACGATATATTAAATATGAAACTGTTTCATACGTTGTCAGCGTCCTCTTTGCTCCACAATGTTTTGCGAAGGGTCAATTGTTGCATTCTAAATGACGCACTATACAGTAGGCACTTAAACTCTATGTACTCTCAACTTTGTAGTGTATGAATTTTATAACGTTATTTTGTCTTTTAACATCAGAGTCTCCGCTACTTAATTAAAGCTGTGACAGTTGAGTACATGAAGTGTCCGACTTAATCGTTTAATCGTTTTTTTTCCATTAATTTAGTGCATCGTCTGGGTTTTTGCACTTTTTCTTTTTAGGATTTTCAGTGTGAACACACTATTATCACTATTTATACTTAAAAAAACGTCATAGAATACTTAGGATGCTCTTTTGAGAATCTCACTTGTCTCACAGTTTTATTCTCTTACGGACACAATGGGTCTGTTCTGGAAGTTTGGCGCCATTTCAGTCACAATATCGGTTTCTCCTTCTGTTCTCTCAACCCATGCATAGAAACATTTACACACGCTCTTATTCTTACAGCACCTCACAAATACACACACAGATGAAATTTATGCGATCTCTCGCACACTTTGGCGTAAGTCTTTTTATTGTTGATTTTTTAACATTTGTTTACTCAATTAAAGAAAATGTTTGCAGTAAAATATCCAAAAACCACCAGGCCAGTGTTATGTGTTTTGTTCAGTTGAGTACTTACAATTTGCCAAATGTTTCCAACTATTTGTAAATCGAGAGAAAATCGCAATTTTAACCAAGTATCTGGGACGTGTGATGTCCGCGTTACCCTCGGTTTCCGCTTTTATTTTGTAGAAAGCATGGAAAAACCAAAGACGCTTTAATATATATATTAAATGTGGGAACACACACAAGGGAACATCTGTTTTGATACATTTACAGACAGAAAACTAATTATTGTAATATAGCTCAACACATTTAGTCGTATTGTTTACCATGCTTTACCACGCCTCAGAGAACAACGGGATTTCTTCCCGATTCTTTTCCACCGGCTGTGAGGTGAAGACCACACGTCCCAAGATTCCTCGCTCAAACTCGGCGTCATCAAGCTACGCCTTCGTTTTGAATAGGCGACCTCTAGTGGACGAAAAACTACATAGTGCACCTTTAATAATTGCCAGATTCTCAGCAACTAAGATAATCGATAATGACAGCATTACATATTTCAAAACAGAAGCTTGTCCTTTCGTGGACGGAGTATAGTTGCAGATGTTTTAATAAATATAATAATAAAGCTAGCCAAACACTTGTCGGTGAGAGCAGCAGTGAGCAAAGACAAACAGCTCTTGACTTTGCCTTTGTTCTTAGATGTGTTTATTTCTGTTGAGGCAGAGCAGTTTTCAGTGCTCAACAGAGGCATTTACTTGGTCATTTCTTGTTTTGTTTTGGCTTCAATAGTTCTGTGGTGTAACAAAAGTTCAAATCAATGCCATGTTAAATGCATTAAGTAACTGTCATCAAGATGATGCATTACACTTTCTTTCCAAAATCTTGTGAAATGGCATCGTTAAAACACGCTCCTCTCTGATGCAAGAGCAGGCGATGCCGCGAAACTGTAAGTAAACATCGGAGCAAGTCGAGTCAAGTTACATTTATTTATTTAGCACTCGATGCAATACAGATTGTTTCAAAGCAGCTTCACAAAATAAACTCGAACACCTTATCTCAGGAGTAGTATCAACTCTTTTTTTGTGTCATACTTTAATGCAAAATCAACAAATACCCCTATATGGACTTGCTGTCAGTGGAGATCTACACGGGTCTGGTAAATGTGACACGTTATTGGAAAGGGTTCAGGCTCTAGGCCTGACTCACATCATGCATATACATGCTATGAAGAAAAATCCCCTGTTGCACAGATCCAACAAAACAATGGATGTAGCGACAGTACAAAGCGGTCACGGCCCATGTGGATGATAATGTCTTGGAAGTGCCATTTGAAGCTCCTTCAACAAGCTGCCAAGAAATGCACCCCGTGAAAGCATGAAACATCAGAGACAACCAACTTCTCTTTGGTGGATGAAAGAACACAAGAAAAGCGCAGATGTGATCCTCCTCCCATTCAGCAAATGGAGACTGAGGGTGAGAGGAAAAAATGTGCAGATGCATTCATGTTTTAGTTTTAGATTTGAATATATGTCATTATTTTCCACGCAGAAACCTGGGAGGAGTGGATGTATCCGATGGCCAAGAACACTTTTAACATACTTTTAAAATGAGTACTTAAAAACAATACACTTAACTATGTTATTTACAAATGAAAATGTATTATAGTTAACATTCATATTAAAGACAAATAGTTGAACTTGACTGTGCTTTTTTTTTTACCCATTTAAAGGGATAGTTCACGCAAAAATGTAAGTTTCTCATGTGGTTCTACACCCGTAAGACCTTCGTTCATCTTCAGAAGACAAATGAAGATATTTCTGAGGAAATCCGAGAGGTTTTTTAATCCTCCATTGAAAGCAACGAAATTACCACATTCAAGGTCCAGAAAAGTAGTAAAGACATCGTTAAAATAGTCCATGTGGTTCAAACCTAATGGTAAGCAGCGACGAGAATCATTTTTGTACGCAAAACCAAAACAAAAATATCTTTGTTCAACAATTTCTTCTCCACTGACTATTTTAACAATGTTTTTACTACTTTTCTGGACCTTAAATGTGGTAATTTTCTTGCTTTCAATGGAGGATAAAAAAAACTTAAATATCTTCATTCGTGTTTTGAAGATGAACGAAGGTCTTACGGATGTAGAACCACATGAGGGAGACGAATTTAATTTTTGGGTGAACTAACAGTACATCTCTATATGTAATTTCTTGATTATTTCTATTGTCTTTGAAATATTACTGTAGATAATTGTTTTTGAAGAATGGTAAACTAAAACATACAGTAACACTTTATTTTACAGTGTCATTGTTACATATGTTTCATGTATTTACTATAGTAATAACTAGAAATTATGCATAATTAGATGTAATTAATCCTAAACCAAACCCTCATCCTAACCCTAAACCTACAGTAAGTACATGTAGTTAATTGTTAGTACTTAAATGTGTAATTACACAGTAATACTGACACCTTAAAAAAATATTTATATTGAAATGTGCATGCCATGTATTTAAATATATTTGTCATTAATTACACATTTGTAATGACAAAGTTAAATATATTGAATATATGACACACTATTAAAATTAATATCATTACATTTGCATTAGTATGTTAGTCAACACATCAAAATAAATCTACGTCTTTAAAAATCATTTTAAAAAACGATTTAAAGTAAAACAATCATTTGATTATTACAAAGCGCGGGTTTTACAAATGTACTCTGACATCGTGCTGAGAAAAGTCATGAAAGTGTTCTCTCTAAGTGCACTTAAGTGGTCTTTTATTTCATAATATTATATTACCTGCAAGTACCTGCAATAGTTAAGCACACTTCTACCCAAGAGTATAAAGTTTGTAATAAAAACATCTGTGCTCTTTTCTGATGTCAGATCAAGTGGTAACCACTTCCTGTCCTTTAGGAATCCCCGATGAGGCGTGAGTATCACATAGTGGCCTTTCTTGGTACAGCAACTTTGATTTCCTACCATCTGAAACCATATAAAATGCATGTTTACATTCGAGTTTAGAGCGATCTGTTATCAGAGGTGACCGTGTCGAAGTAATGTCCACAATCAAAGACAATCATTGATATTACTGGAGTACAGGGTTGGGGAGTAACGAAATACAAGTAACTTTGTTCCGTATTTAAAATACAAAATTTGAGTGACTGTGTTTGATTTTAAATGGGTGGTAATCAGATCACAGTTCCATCTGAAAAGTGTTTTAGATTACCAAAGTGATTACTTTGAGTTTTAATGTCATTTAAACAGCGATTGGTGATTCTCTGACTCTGACCGTCTGAAAAAGACGAGTTCAGTTTCATCAACGTTTTAATACTTTTAAGAGGATCATAAAAATGTTGTTATTTTTATTTAGTATACCGTCCCGAACAAGACAAAATGACTGAATTTATAAAAAAAAATGCCCAACTGTCAACTGAACTGTCCTGTCATGACCTGATGATCCACGACTGTTTTCATGTTTTGTGAGTCATTTTATAATTCACTCGTCACTGTGACTTTTTCTCACAATTGTGAGTTTGCATTGGGAGATATAAACTTGCAATACTGACTTTTTTTTCTTGCAATTGTGAATTTAGTATGAGTTTATATCTCACAACTCTGACTTTTCTCAATATTTTCAGATTATATCTCATATTTTTTACTTTTCTCAATATTGTGAGTTTATATCTCATAATTCTGACTTTATTACTCACAATTGCAACTTTATATCACACAATTCTGAGGGGAAGAGTCAGAATTGTGAGATAAAAACTTGCAATGACCTTTTTTATGTTTGTTTCACACTGATTAGTATTTCAAAGTATTCTAAAGTATTTAGATGAAGTGACTAAACTTGAGTAATGTAACGAAATACCTTAAAGAATGTGTCAGTTATAATCAGTTAAATACAGAGGAGCTGAACCATTTAGGGCCAATAGCAATACTTTACACCAGATAAGGTACTTAAAGGGATAGTTCAGAAAGTTCTGCCATCATTTAATCACCAATGTTCCAAACCTGTACGAATTTCTTTCTTCTCTTGAACACCAAAGAAGATATTTTGAAGAATGACAGTTGATGGACCCCATTGACTTCCATATTATGGGGGAAAAAAAAAAAAATATGGAAGTCAAGTCAACTTGAGGGAGAGTAAATGATAACAGAATTTTCGTTTTGTGATGAACTATGCTTTTAATACGTAACCAGTGTAGAGATTATACGATTTGGATTATATGATCATATGTTCTTGACCTGGTTTGAACTCTAGCTGTTACATTATGAACTAGTTTATTGAGGTTGCAGCTAGCAGTGCATTATCGTAGTCCAGAGACCGTGAATGAACCAGCTCTTCTGCGTCAGAAACAATGTTGCTTATAGCCGAATGTTGCTGTTTTTGTAACATATGGAATATGTTTTTCAAAAGAAAGGTGTCTAATTAAACTGAAGAAGATGAAGAGATTCTGTGCACAGGTTTTTGGTCCAATAAGTAATACCTCAGTCTTTTTTTTAATTTAATAAAACAATGGTCATCCAATATTTTATATCTTCAACAGACTCTGTCATCTTGGATAATTTAGAGATTGCATCTAGTTGTGGTGAAATATATCATCAGCATAACAGTGGAAACTAATTCATGTTTTCTAATTATATCACCAAGGGTCAGCATGTATATTGGAAACAGCAGAGGGCCTAAAACAGACCCTTGTGGCACTCCATATTTTAGTGACATCAACTTGCATAGTTCCCCGTTTAAATAAACATAAATGGTAATGGTCACATAGGTTTGATCTAAACCCCCTTAATGCCTGTCCCTGAATACCAGTGTAATTTTGTAATCGGTCTAGATGATTTATATTGTCGAACGCAGCAAGATCAAGTAAAACTTGGTCAGAAGCTAGAAGTTAGTCATTTGTAATTAGGGTTGCAAAGTTTCCAGTAAATTATGAACCTTTTTTGCTGATTTAAATTAAGAATGCCTAATATAAATAATTATTTCATTATTTATTTTCATCAGTTATGCATTTATTCGGTAGCCTACAGTTTTAACCGACAACCAAAAGTAAATAATTAAATGTAAATCAATTAAAAGTCACACCATAAGAGAATAACCATCAAGTTTAGGTGTAATTCCGCGGTTGTCCTGCAGGTGACTGCATGAGACTGTTTCTAGCACTGGATTCACATGACACGAGGAAATAACATGATTTTCAACCTCTAAAGTTACGATATTTTTGTAAAACAGTCCGTAATTCTAAAATGATTCTTCGGTACGATATGTTTTTTTTGTTTTGTTTTGTTTACGCGGCCCAAAAATGAAAGTAAAAATGCTGCCTAACTTTTAAATACATAAACACATTTCAATTTTCAATGTGTTACATTTTTAAATCAAGTCATTACCTTGTATTAAAAAAAAAATCACCTCCACCTGCTTTATTGTAGCTAGACCTATTTGTTTTGTTATAAAAACGAGCGTTATCTAGTTACTACTGTATATGTTATCTGCTAAATTAGCAAGGCTACAAAACATAAACACAAGTCCATCGGCCTAGACATTTAGGCTATTAAGAGCTTTAAGTTTGTTATTTTTAAAATAGGCCTATATTTTTTCAAAAATATAATGTTCTCATACCCACTTAGACAAGCTTTTTTTTTTTTTTTTTTTTTAATTTTAATACGTTATTGACAAAATATGGAAGCAACGCGCTGAGGCTCGAACGATCGAAATAAAAAAGTCTAGCCTATAAATTAAAATAATTATTTTTCACAGCTCGGTGTTTTCCCGCGCTATTGTTAACAGTGAGCGTTCGTCACACTCTTGGTTTGTTTTTCGATCCAAACAGGCTAAGAAACTTCCGCTTTCACAGATCTACATTTTAAAAAGACATAATATATTTTACTAACACATTTTAATCAACACTGAAATACATTTGCTAATGATCTGCAATCATATTTCACCGTTGCTTTCTCAGAGTCAGCAAGTCGATGAAGATATTCTCACCCTTTTTGTCGAAAGCTCTTCTTTCAAACTCAAGGAAGTCACAGATGGTTGTGAAATGTACGTTTTTAGATGGTGACCTTATAACCTTACAGTCTTAGTCGAGTGAAGACGGAAATTAAGAGCCAAAAATGGACAAACATTTCTCTTCAGAGACAAATACTGACGAAGACTATAATTCAGTTTATGATGAAGCCCAACAGGTTAAATACAAAGAAAATTCGACACTACTAAAAAATATGATGCGGTGTAAGCAAGTATCTTCAATTACACTGTTGTTATTTTGCCATTTTACTAATCCATCCCTAAAGTTAAATACCACGATTATAAAATAATTAGCGCCAAACTATCAATGATTACGCATAATTGTAATAATAATAATAATAATAATAATAATAATAATAAGACCCGAGATAATGCATCGCGGATAATATTCAAAATTAAAAATACAATAATTTAACTATTAACCTAATTAAGAAACGGCTAAAAAAATTTTTTTTTTTTAAAAAGTTTTTAAACTTTTTTTTCGTTACAATTTAGTATGGGGAATAATTCTCACTTTTAGTTTATGAGCTTATATAATGGCTGTTTATTATGAATGCCTTAATATTCAACATCTCATACCTAAACGCTCCTTTCCTAACTATTAATTAGCAGTAAATGAAGAGTTTATTGAGGCAAAAGTCGTTTTTTATTTTCTTTTTTTTTTTTTTTTTTACAGCGTCTTCAGGTGTTTCACATTCTGATCACTTGTTTGGAGCAGGTCGTTTTTATGGCCGTATGATTTAGATGACAGGAGACTGATACGAGACATCCGGAAATATAATTTGCTGTATTAGTTTTATCTCTGTCCAATTTCTCCTCGAAAACATCCACGCTCCAAACACTTGTGACAATGAAATATTCATAATACAGTCTTGAGCTTTAGGCTACATCAACTCTTGCTTAAAAACACACATTTCGATTTTATTTTATTTTACTGTATGGTTACATGCATACTTTAGTTAAATCTTCTGTTGAAAATCACATGCCATTACCAGAACTAACAAATATTGGCTATATTCAGCATTATATCGCCAAAGCGTTTAAAAAACATTCTATATATTATGAATATATATATATATATATAAAATGTGGCTGTCTAAAAACGCAGGCATGCATGTCCCATAAAATCTAAAATGACATAAATGTATATGATTCTATTATAGACTTGAAACGATTTTCGAAAGCCGTGTGTGTATAAACTTTATGTATACACACTGCGATAATGTTTTATAAGAAATACGGTGTATTTAAAAAGCTGAATTATGTTTTTGGTCACTATATTGAATGTCATTAAATCCTATTTACCAATTTACCAATCTTTGTTTAATGTAAAATCATAACACAGGTGACAAGATTATGACTTAAAGTTTATGATAATTAAGCAAACACGAAACTAAAAAAAAAAAAAAAATTCCTTTCACTTCTAAAAAGTCATTTACACAATAATTTGCCTTACAAATAGCGATGCTTTTTTGTTAAATATATTTTATTCTCAGATAAGTCATACCTTACTTTTAAAAATTCTTCTTACAGTGTTGTATGGTAAATTCAGCCTACATATTGTTTCTTTAAATGCAACTTTTTTTTTTCTACTGTAAGGTGTTTACAGTAGCATTTTTACATCTTCATCATGTTTGCAGTGGATAATAATGTCATTAGTGTATTTCCCGGGCCGCTCTGGACAGGTTCGACACCGTGGGAGGGTGATCGGCCTCGTGATCGTAAAAGTGACGTCAGCATGGCAACCTTTAGCAGGCTCCAGTCCTGGAGGGTTCAGAGAATCTGGCCAGGTAGACGAACCGTCAGGTTACAGGGAGACCTGGGTCTAAGGAGCCGAGATCAATTGTTTGGGTGCATATTATGCACTGGAGTCACCAGGAGGGAAGATGTATGTGAGTTATCTCTTAGAGAAGGACACCAGTATGTACCCAAATTCCGTCAGACACCCAAGCCTAAACCTGAACCAGAATTTTGTGACCGCACCTCCACAGTATCCGGACTTCACAGGATACCATCACGTCCCTGGAATTACCAACGACCCTCACCACAGCCAAACTGGAGCGTGGAACCCCGCGTACCCGCCTCCAAGAGAGGAATGGACACATTACGGGCCAGGAACTGGACCTTCAACCTCGAGCACTGCTCAGCTGGGCTTCAGTCCTCCAGAGTTTTCATCGGTCCAAGCGCCCGGCCTTCTTCCATCTTCATTAAACTCGTCCGTCGGTCAGCTGTCGCCGAACTCCCAGAGACGGAACCCGTACGACTGGATGCGTCGGAGCGCGCCGCCGACCAACTCAGGTGCAGTTTTATTACGCGTTCACAATTATAAAGGTTATTATTTTCTATCGGGTTCGGAAAAAGCCACTTTAAAACACTTATATATATATATAAAAAAAAAAAAAGCCACTTTAAATATGTAGCGGTAAAAGTGCGCGTTTGTCATGCAAATAGTGAGTCTCTTTGCTTTGATGTCACTCTTTGTTCTTTTTATGTCTGGATGAAGTCTGTTGAATGTCGCGTGTACTTAACAACATGCTAAAAAACTGAATAAAACGAGAGTCATGTCAACACAATGTGGCAGTCAATCAGATCACTGCTTAAGCTTAAACTTAAATCCTGTGATTGGAATAATATAATTTATACATTTGCAGCTAGTATTTTCATCAGATGGGATTTTTAATAATAGAAGTATTACTTTAGAAGAAGAGGAACTCGCATTATACTTAATTTGAAGTATTTCTCGCTATATAGAGGTTAGGGTTAGTAACTTAAGTACATGTATTGTAACAGTAAGTACATGTAACAATAAAGTGTTACCATTAATTCCATCCCATGATGTCACCTATTCACTATATGGAATGCCATAAAATTAGAATTCGCATTAATTATCAAGCCCGAGTTTTATAAATCACAAATGGATCTTGAAATGGAGTTAATGATAAGTGGAGATGATGGTCTCTATAGTGAGATTCTCGATGAAGATGCTATGGTTGAGAAGCCTAATTGTCTGGAGTTCCTCCCTCTGTTGCTCCAGACAGGCGCTGTCCTTCCCTTTGCCATGTGTGTTTTAATATTTAACCCGGCAGCCACTTAAGTCCCCTCTTGCCACTGACAGAGTAAACTAAGTTTGAAATATAGAGACACGATTCCAAAGACCTTTATAACGTGGACATCTTGGTGTTTTATATATGTGTGCTCTTAACGATTGGCTTGATTAAGGGAGCAAACACTATGTTCCCATAGTTACTTTTTAATAGAGAAGATAAACACATAACTACATGAACCCGAAAAGACCCTTTATTTTTATCGCATTCTCATTAATTATAGTCGATCTGATTTGTTTGGCATTTCTCACGAAACATATTGTTTCGAATCAATATAGTGAGCGTCAGATGAGGATATAAAATGGAAATGTGGAGTGAAAATAGATTCATCGGATGCTGTGCGCAGTGAATGATTCAGCGTTATTTGTTTACATTTTTAGCCGATTATTGATTCATCTGTTGTGCTGTTTTTCTTTTAGGAGGAAAGACCAGAACAAAAGACAAATACCGGGTAGTGTACACGGACCATCAGCGTCTGGAGCTGGAGAAAGAGTTTCATTACAGTCGTTACATCACGATAAGAAGAAAGGCCGAGCTGGCGACGGCGCTCAGTCTGTCGGAGAGACAGGTTCGCTGCTTTAATACAGTCCACGGGAATCTAAAAAACAGATTGTAATCGTGTATGTGTGGCTGGCATGTGCAGTGTTGGGGTTACCGATCAGATTACTTTTTCAAGTAACTGGTAAAGTAACGCGATACCTTTCAATTTGAAACAAAATATCTGAGTTACTTTTTCGAATAAGTATCGCTGGTTTTCCCATTTTGAATGAATGAATGAATGAATGAATGAATGAATGAATATTGACTGTCAGCTCTCCTGACCCCATTTTGAGGAAAACCGGGAGTACGTGCAGAGGTGTTGTGTGTAAACGTGATGGCGTGCGCAAAAACTAATTCAGATTTGAAATGCAAACGCTGAATATTACGCAAATCTGGAATAATTAAATAATTCAAATATAGCCTACTTTATGTATTTAATCTCACTTTATTAAGCAATGTCTTTGCTTTTGACTTTCGATGAGCCTTAGTAAGCAAAGAAACATTTGTGTTTCATTTGTTTGTTTATTATTGCTGAAATAAGAGAACTTTCTTCTCCTGCCTCAAATTCTTCTGCGATCCAGAATGGCCAACAGAATCTCACAGCAATTCGTAACTTTTCACGATTTGGCAGCTAATCTAAATGAATTTGCATCTCATTATATCTGTTTAGATCCCACTGACGGGTAGGTTTAGGGGCGGGGTTAGGGGCGGTCCTTCATAATGACTTTTTTTTCTAAGGGATCATTTACAGTGCGTCGTTTTACAAACGGACAACTTCTTAGGCATTTGGCCTTTTGAGGTCTGAAAACGCGAATTTTTGAAAACGGGTTTCAAATTGCACTATTAGCCGCTGTAGGGAAATAACGAGAAGAATGTCAAAGTGCATAAACAGTAAAAAAAAAAAAAATGCGCGTTTGGTGCAAGTCTCTGTGAAAGAATGTTGGTGCAACATAGAAATTTAATACAGCATTTTGAGTCATTTTCGCAGATCCGTGTAGCTTTGATTATGCTGTCATCTGTGCAAAGATGAAACCTTTCCATTTTTACTACATAGTTTTCGTGTAAACGTACCCTAAAACTCATACTTTTTTGTATGAAAAGTTTCTCGAAATAATTCCGTCAATTTACTAAATTGTCCATACGATTTACTAATTCATTCCCACAATTTCCTAAAATGTCCATACGATTTACTAATTCATTCCCGCAAATTCCTAAAATGTCCATACGATTTACTAATTCATTCCCGCAATTTACTAAATTGTCCAAACGATTTACTAATTCATTCCCGCAATTTACTAAATTTTCCAAACGATTTACTAATTCATTCCCGCAATTTACTAAATTGTCCAAACGATTTACTAATTAATTCCCGCAATTTCCTAAAATGTCCATACGATTTACTAATTCATTCCCGCAATTTACTAAATTATCCATATGATTTACTAATTCATTCCCGCAATTTACTAAATTGTCCATATGATTTACTAATTCATTCCCGCAATTTCCTAAAATGTCCATACGATTTACTAATTCATTCCCGCAATTTCCTAAAATGTCCATACGATTTACTAATTCATTCCCGCAATTTACTAAATTGTCCAAACGATTTACTAATTCATTCCCGCAATTTACTAAATTGTCCAAACGATTTACTAATTCATTCCCGCAATTTACTAAATTGTCCAAACGATTTACTAATTCATTCCCGCAATTTACTAAATTGTCCAAACGATTTACTAATTCATTCCCGCAATTTACTAAATTTTCCAAACGATTTACTAATTCATTCCCGCAATTTACTAAATTGTCCAAACGATTTACTAATTAATTCCCGCAATTTTCTAAAATGTCCATACGATTTACTAATTAATTCCCGCAATTTACTAAATTATCCATATGATTTACTAATTCATTCCCGCAATTTACTAAATTATCCATATGATTTACTAATTCATTCCCGCAATTCACTAAATTGTCCAAATTACTAATTCATTCCCGCAATTCACTAAATTGTCCATACGATTTATTAATTCATTCCCGCAATTCACTAAATTGTCCATACGATTTATTAATTCATTCCCGCAATTAACTAAATTGTCCATACGATTTATTAATTCATTCCCGCAATTAACTAAATTTTCCATACGATTTACTAATTAATTCCCGCAATTTCCTAAAATGTCCATACGATTTACTAATTCATTCCCGCAATTTTCTAAATTATCCATATGATTTACTAATTCATGCCCGCAATTTACTAAATTATCCATATGATTTACTAATTCATTCCCGCAATTTACTAAATTGTCCATATGATTTACTAATTCATTCCCGCAATTTACTAAATTGTCCATATGATTTACTAATTCATTCCCGCAATTTACTAAATTATCCATATGATTTACTAATTCATTCCCGCAATTTACTAAATTATCCATATGATTTACTAATTCATTCCCGCAATTTACTAAATTGTCCATAAGATTTACTAATTCATTCCCGCAATTTACTAAATTGTCCATACGATTTACTAATTCATTCCCGCAATTTACTAAATCGTCCATACGATTTACTAATTAATTCCCACAATTTACTAAATCGTCCATACGATTTACTAATTCATTCCCGCAATTTACTAAATTGTCCATATGTTTTACTAATTCATTCCCGCAATTCACTAAATTGTCCATACAAATTACTAATTCATTCCCGCAATTCACTAAATTGTCCATACGATTTATTAATTCATTCCCGCAATTAACTAAATTGTCCATACGATTTACTAATTCATTCCCAAAATTTACTAAATTGTGCGCACGACTTACTAATTTGTTCCCTCGATTTGCTCAATCCTGAACACAATTTACTAATTCGTTACCTCCATTTAGAAATCAAGCCCATGATTTAGCAAATCGAGGGAATGAAATAGTAAAACAGTCACATGATTTCGCACATTATTAAATTGTGCGCACGATTTAGCCTACTATTTTTTTCCTACATGTCATGAGCGGGGCTCCGTAGATATGCCAAAAATAAAAGTTTTTTTGTTATTAAAAAACAAACACACGAGCCCAACCCAGGTGAGAAAAAAGTAACGCAACACATTACTTTCCGTAAAAAGTAACTAAGTAACAAAAATTAGTTACTTTTTAAGGGAGTAACGCAATATTGTAACGGATTACTTTTAAAAGTAACTTTCCCCAACACTGCTCATTTGTAAGAAATAGAACACAATGTTCTTTCTCACAGCACGAGGGAACTGTTTTTTCATTATGACTCATGGCATGTTGTTGACAGGTGAAGATTTGGTTCCAGAACCGGCGTGCTAAAGAGAGGAAAGTTAATAAAAAGAAGATGCAACAGCCGCAGCCAGCATCCACAACCACATCCACCCCGCCTGGTTCAGCTCTCCCAGGCAGTGTTCCCATGGTGACAAGTAGCAGCGGTGGCCTGGTATCGCCATCTATGCCAATGACTATCAAAGAAGAGTACTGAAGAGTGAAGCATGTGCAGATTTTGACTGTTAATATTTTTATACCTTAACAGAGCCCTTTCATACGTCTACACACATGGTACATTAAAATCAACACATCTTTGATGCAATGAAAACTGTGACAAACATGACAAAGACTGTCTGCTCCATGTAGTTTTATTGAAAAATACAAATAAAAAGTACTCAACAACAATTCCCAAAGTAATGAAGCAACATCCTAAGCACACATAAATCTGAAAGGTTGTGTAATATTTCTCTGGTCGTGTTGGTTTCTTTATTCTAGTACTTTATTACTGCTGTTTGTTCATTATTGTAAACTTTAAGATGTTTTGAGATTCTGAACCTGAATCGAAATAATTGTGTATTTCTAAAGTAATTTGTATTAATAAAATAACTGTTTTATTGTGGCAAATTGATTCATTTCAGACTTGCGAAGGGCAGCGGTGTTTCCATCCATCAGCTGTGCGCTTCATTAAATTGTGCCGGATATCAAACAAAAACAATCACGATTTTTACAGTAATAAAATACTACGGTAAAAAATGGTTAATTCATTAACAGAAAGTTTCAGTACTATATACACAGTGAATAACTGTAATAGATTTAACAGTAAATTTAATGGTAAAATACCGTTTTTTTTGGAAGTGAAAAAGAATGTAATTGAATAATTTACAGTAAAAAAACGGTACACTTTACATTTGATGTATTTGCATTGAAATCACTCTTTTTTTTCTTCTAATCAGTTATGTACAGTAGGGTTTTATGTTACATCTAATGTTGTTAAATGAGTGTTTATTGCATTTTTTTAAATGTCATGTGTGTTACCATGATGGTGTTTAGTGTTCGTGTGAATGACACCTTCTATATATTAATATTTACCTTCTCTTCTAGTTGAAAAGCTGCCTGTGATGAGCTTTGACTCATCATGTGACTCTCATCACCACTGTGATTGGTGTTTGTCAGTGTATCTCAAAGCTACAAAACAGAGGGTGGTACATTAACATTATATTAGTAAATGAAACATTTTTAACAGTAAATTTAAGTTCAACCTGTGAAGACTCAAATGTTGTCTACAGTAGATTTCAGGCAACAGCAGCTACCGTTTTTTTTTTTTTTTACAGTAAATTTAACAGAAAAAGTAGTCACAGCCAAGTGCCAAATTTCACCCTCTTGACAAAAGCGCATTGTGTTGTTCAAGCATTGATTTGTCAGTTTTAAAAGTGTTTTCATATTCTTTTTGCAAGGACCTCTGAGAATATGTTAGATGTTTATTGGCCTTTCATCCACACTTCATTGAAATCTATGTAGGGAAAAAGCACGGATGGAGCAGCATCTTTGGAGAAGCCCCGTCAGGGAGAACTGGGAGTGAAGAGACAGCACTCGAGCAGGAGCTCACGCTGTTTGCACAGTGTAACGGCATCGCTGGATAAGAGACAAGTGCACACCGAGAAACTGCGAGCCATTTCATTATCAAGCACACTCTGGACTCTCTTATCAATGGTGTGACAGAGAAGCTCAGCTTGACGGGCATAACATATCTCCTCTACCGCGTCGCTGCAACAGGACCTGTTTTATGACCACGTTAACAAAGCCAGGGTGTGGCGTCCAAAGGCCGAGGCGAAAGGGACTGTTGAGCAAACAATATGCATCTGCCTGCGTACATGTCCGTTCGCTGAAAGCGTATGGCAAGCCGTTTTGACTCTTATTCATTCTCAGGATATCAGTTCTCGAGATCAACAATTCAGTTCTTGATTTCAACAATTACATTTCCAATAGTAAAAACTATAATTCTTGATACTGTATTTTCACAAGTGAAATCTCGTCATAGGCCGTCATTCAAATTCAATTGTTGATGTCAAGAATTCATTTCTTACTAGTTGAAATTCCAATTTCACGTATCAGAAATATAGTTCTTACTAGTAAAAATCATCAATTTTGATATCAATAATTACATTGTTACTAATAAAAATGTGAATTTTTGAGATCAACAATTCAATTCTTGATATCAACAATTACATTTCCAATAGTAAAAACTATAATTCTTGATACTGTATTTTCACAAGTGAAATCTCGCCATAGGCCGTCATTCAAACTCAATTGTTGATGTCAAGAATTGATTTCTTACTAGTTGAAATTCCAATGTCACGTATCAGAAATATAGTTCTTATTAGTAAAAATCATCATTTTTGATATCAATAATTTCAGTGTTACTAGTAAAAATGTGAATTTTCGATATCAAGAATTCAATTGTCACTATAGTATATATATATAACAATTGAATTGCATGTTCATTTCTGATATCTGAAAATGTATTCCTGATATCATTATATTTCTAATATCTAAAACAGCTTTTTTACTAGTAACAACCACATTCATGATATCAGAAATGAACATCGAATTACTGATATTAAAAATGAATATTTTTTTACTAGTAGCAATTCAATTGTTGATATCAAGAATAGACATTTGCACTAGTAACAATGAACTTGTTGATATCAGAAATTTGCATTTTTATTAGTCAGAATTATATTTCTGATACATGAAATTGGAATTTCAATTAGTAAGAATTTAGTAACAATTGAATTTGAATGGCGGCCTATGGCGAGATTTCACTTGTGAAAAGATATCAAGACTTACTAGTAGAAATTTAATTGTTGATTTAACAAAAAATGTGCATTTTATCTAGTAAAAATGTAATTGTTGATTTCTCAAGTTCATATCCTGGGAATGGATACAAGTCAAACCGGCTTGCCATAGAGAGTGTCCATATGTCCACACTGGACCTCCATCAGCATTATCTTCATCTTTGTGAATTTTTAAATGAAAGATGATATTTCACATTTTCACCGTGATCGACATCTTTCGTTTTTCCAGATATGTCAGAATCACAGATCTGAACTTTTAAAGGCTAAACCAGATCCAATCTGAATAATGGCATCAACCAATCCTCCAGCATCCTGATCATACATTAATTCACACATATGAGACAAATAGCGGCATAACATTCTAATGCCAAGTTCTTTTATTTAATAATACTAATAAAGTTGTTTCAAATCTGTCTTGTTACCCTACATTGTTCCATTTTCGTTATCATTGCTCTATTTCTAGTAAGGGGAGAAGTGTATAAACAAGGCTGCTGATAGCTCCCTCGTAGGTCATAAAGTTTATTGGGGGTATGTTGTAAAAAATATTCTCACCACAGTAACAAAAACTTGTTGATAGTGTTCTACTGAATGAAGTACAAAGAGATCTTTTGGTGACACTTTACTTTAAGGTGATGTAGACTTACTAATTACAAGCAACTAACCCTAACTGTAACTCTATTGTAAGTACAAGTAGTATCGCTCAGTAATATTAATAATTTGAGCGAGTTCAGCAGAACCTTTTTTATTAGGAAGTCCAAATCATTTCTTGATGCATTTAATAACGTGTGTCTGAATGAATCCGATGGACCTGTGGTCAACGCCGTCGCGAAACGTATCGTGAACTAATTTTCAAAACCAAAAAATTGAAATTTGCTATCTATAAATAGTTTATTAGGGCAAATAGTGTCAACAAAAATTGTCTATCTTCACTTAAAACGGCTAAACAAACTCATTACCTGTCTGGTATTACTTATATAGCTGCTTGTTTACGAGGCTATTGTATCATAAACTTTCAATTACAATAGTTATACCCACTAATAATCTCTATAATGGCGAGAATAATTCTACATAAACACTGGAGCTGTAAAGCAATGATTCTAGTGACTCTATAAATAGCAGATATGGTTAAGTGCCTGTGACACCTTTTCATTGAACCCAGCGGAATTTACTCGCATGAAATACCTGTGTCGTAAAATAACTATATTATTATTATCAAACAAAAAACTTTTTTTTTTTTTGTCGAACGTAAAATATTTTTACGCCATGAGATGAAAGCAAGGCCTATTTGTGGAAGGTGGCTTGTTAACTTTATCCATATTTTTGATTATTTTTTAAAAACAGAAGCGCACCACAGCAACAGTGATGAATGTCAAGAAATAGTTTATTTAAGTGCATCATCGTGACATGCCTTGATATCAAATATATGATAGCAGTATGAGCGCCTTTTCCTGGCTCGTCTCATCCTTCACCTTCATAATCGACCTTTGCCTCTGTTGATAATTTCGAGCATTTCAACATGACGGTGTATCGATGTCAACACAAGTTCATGTTTGGCAATCCAAGATAGACGTGCAAGAAACAAACCTCAGTTCCTGAGATGTGAGGCGTGAATCATTAACCCGCGCGGAACGCTCAGTAAACTTTAACGCCAATAAAATAGCAGTATGATTTCAACTGTCATTCCGAGCGTAATTCTGATCAATTTTTCATCATCTTGGCAAATTAGGTTGTGTTGGGTTACGTTTCATTTTAAGGCCTCCTTCTTGTTCCAGTGCACATTTAAGTACTGACTAATAACATGTACTTACTATAGGGTTTGGTTTAGGGTTAGTTGCATGTAATTATGCATAATTTATAGTTAAGTGTTTAAGTGTTACCGTGTGTTGTAAGTTATACATGTTTTTACGTTGTACTTATACATATATATTTTTTTTAAAACGGTTACACTTTATTTTAAGGTGTCTTTGTTACACTGTAATTATACTGAGTAATATTACATGTACTTACTATAGGGTTAGTTGCATGCAATTATGCATCATTGATAGTTATTACTGGAGTAACTACTGTAAAATAAAGTGTTACCGTGTTGTAAGTTATACATGTTTTTACGTTGTAAAAAAACTGGGTTACACTTTATTTTAAGGTGTCTTTGTTACACTGTAATTACTGAGTAATATTAAGTAACTACATGTACTTACTATAGGGTTAGTTGCATGTAATTACGCATAATTTATAGTTATTACTACAGTAACTACTGTAAAATAAAGTGTTACCTTGTGTTGTAAGTTATACAAGTTTTTACGTTGTACTTAAATATATATATATTTTAAAAACGGTTACACTTTATTTTAAGGTGTCTTTGTTACACTGTAATTATACTGAGTAATGTTACATGTACTTACTATAGGGTTAGTTGCATGTAATTATGCATGATTCATAGTTATTACTACAGTAACTACTGTAAAATAAAGTGTTACCGTGTAAGTACGTTTTTACGTTGTGCTTATTTTTTTGTTTTTTAAAAAACTGGGTTACACTTTATTTTAAGGTGTCTTTGTTACACTGTAATTATACTGAGTAATACTACATGTACTTACTATAGGGTTTGGTTTAGGGTTAGTTGCATGCAATTATGCATCATTGATAGTTATTACTGGAGTAACTACTGTAAAATAAAGTGTTACCGTGTTGTAAGTTAAACATGTTTTTACGTTGTAAAAAAAAACTGGGTTACACTTTATTTTAAGGTGTCTTTGTTACACTGTAATTATACTGAGTAATATTACATGTACTTACTATAGGGTTAGTTGCATGTAATTATGCATAATTCATAGTTATTAACTATGTAACTACTGTAAAATAAAGTGTTACCGTGTTGTAAGTTATACATGTTTTTACGTGGAAAAAAAAAACTGGGTTACACTTTATTTTAAGGTGTCTTTGTTACACTGTAATTACTGAGTAATATTAAGTAACTACATGTACTTACTATAGGGTTAGTTGCATGTAATTATGCATAATTCATAGTTATTACTACAGTAGCTACTGTAAAATAAAGTGTTACCTTGTGTTGTAAGTTATACAAGTTTTTACGTTGTACTTAAATATATATATATTTTAAAAACGGTTACACTTTATTTTAAGGTGTCTTTGTTACACTGTAATTATACTGAGTAATACTACATGTACTTACTATAGGGTTTGGTTTAGGGTTAGTTGCATGCAATTATGCATCATTGATAGTTATTACTGGAGTAACTACTGTAAAATAAAGTGTTACCGTGTTGTAAGTTAAACATGTTTTTACGTTGTAAAAAAAACTGGGTTACACTTTATTTTAAGGTGTCTTTGTTACACTGTAATTATACTGAGTAATATTACATGTACTTACTATAGGGTTAGTTGCATGTAATTATGCATGATTCATAGTTATTACTACAGTAACTACTGTAAAATAAAGTGTTACCGTGTAAGTACGTTTTTACGTTGTGCTTATTTTTTTGTTTTTTAAAAAACTGGGTTACACTTTATTTTAAGGTGTCTTTGTTACACTGTAATTATACTGAGTAATACTACATGTACTTACTATAGGGTTTGGTTTAGGGTTAGTTGCATGCAATTATGCATCATTGATAGTTATTACTGGAGTAACTACTGTAAAATAAAGTGTTACCGTGTTGTAAGTTAAACATGTTTTTACGTTGTAAAAAAAAACTGGGTTACACTTTATTTTTAAGGTGTCTTTGTTACACTGTAATTATACTGAGTAATGTTACATGTACTTACTATAGGGTTAGTTGCATGTAATTATGCATGATTCATAGTTATTACTACAGTAACTACTGTAAAATAAAGTGTTACCGTGTAAGTACGTTTTTACGTTGTGCTTATTTTTTTGTTTTTTAAAAAACTGGGTTACACTTTATTTTAAGGTGTCTTTGTTACACTGTAATTATACTGAGTAATACTACATGTACTTACTATAGGGTTTGGTTTAGGGTTAGTTGCATGCAATTATGCATCATTGATAGTTATTACTGGAGTAACTACTGTAAAATAAAGTGTTACCGTGTTGTAAGTTAAACATGTTTTTACGTTGTAAAAAAAAACTGGGTTACACTTTATTTTAAGGTGTCTTTGTTACACTGTAATTATACTGAGTAATATTACATGTACTTACTATAGGGTTAGTTGCATGTAATTATGCATAATTCATAGTTATTAACTATGTAACTACTGTAAAATAAAGTGTTACCGTGTTGTAAGTTATACATGTTTTTACGTGGAAAAAAAAAACTGGGTTACACTTTATTTTAAGGTGTCTTTGTTACACTGTAATTACTGAGTAATATTAAGTAACTACATGTACTTACTATAGGGTTAGTTGCATGTAATTATGCATAATTCATAGTTATTACTACAGTAGCTACTGTAAAATAAAGTGTTACCTTGTGTTGTAAGTTATACAAGTTTTTACGTTGTACTTAAATATATATATATTTTAAAAACGGTTACACTTTATTTTAAGGTGTCTTTGTTACACTGTAATTATACTGAGTAATACTACATGTACTTACTATAGGGTTTGGTTTAGGGTTAGTTGCATGCAATTATGCATCATTGATAGTTATTACTGGAGTAACTACTGTAAAATAAAGTGTTACCGTGTTGTAAGTTAAACATGTTTTTACGTTGTAAAAAAAAACTGGGTTACACTTTATTTTAAGGTGTCTTTGTTACACTGTAATTATACTGAGTAATACTACATGTACTTACTATAGGGTTAGTTGCATGTAATTATGCATGATTCATAGTTATTACTACAGTAACTACTGTAAAATAAAGTGTTACCGTGTAAGTACGTTTTTACGTTGTGCTTATTTTTTTGTTTTTTAAAAAACTGGGTTACACTTTATTTTAAGGTGTCTTTGTTACACTGTAATTATACTGAGTAATACTACATGTACTTACTATAGGGTTTGGTTTAGGGTTAGTTGCATGCAATTATGCATCATTGATAGTTATTACTACAGTAACTACTGTAAAATAAAGTGTTACCGTGTAAGTACGTTTTTACGTTGTGCTTATTTTTTTGTTTTTTTAAAAACGGTTACACTTTATTTTAAGGTGTCTTTGTTACACTGTAATTATACTGAGTAATACTACATGTACTTACTATAGGGTTTGGTTTAGTGTTAGCTGCATGCAATTATGCATCATTTACTACTACAGTAACTACTGTAAAATAAAGTGTTACCGTGTTGTAAGTTATACATGTTTTTACGTTGTAAAAAAAAACTGGGTTACACTGTTACATGTACTTACTATAGGGTTTGGTTTAGGGTTATTTAGCTGTGTGCAATTATGCATAAGTAATAGTTATTACTGGAGTAACTACATGTAACATATGACACTGTATTACCAAAAACGGTGTAATTACAGCTGTAATTAATTTCTGTAATTACATGTTAATTACGCTATTGACCTTCCCTTAACCTTGAACATGTATACCACCAAACCTGTGTCTAACGTTACCCGTGTCCACTTTTAATTAACACAAAAATTACTCACTATTATTGACACTTATTCGGGGGAAATATATTTATTGGAGTCTTGCATTAGATGTACAGGGCATTCATTTGAACAGAGACGCTTTATGACATGCTGCATGACGCGATTTTTTCAAGTAATGTAAGAACGTGGGCTTCAATGCGCATCCCAATAAATTGCTTAGAAACTCTTGACATTACAGTTTTTCCTCAATCAATTTGACACATTTCTCCAAAGTAATGTAACTGCTCTGAAAACAGTGATCTGAACACACTCTGACCTTAATAAATACCAAAATGTGTCTAATAATGAAGTTATGAAAAGTAAATGCCAACATCAAATCTGATGATTTTAGAACACTTTCAGCCGTACAAAATCACACGTTTATTGTAACGTTTTTCCAACAGGTTTTGTTTTATGGGTCACTGCTTTTTTATTTTGGCATCTTGTGTTTAAACTGGTTTCAGTTGTTACATAACATGTCAAAGTGTTTCAATTGATTTTTATTTACTTTTTTGTCAGGTGGTACAACCAAAAATATCCACCCATAGTTGAAATGAGCTGATTTTATCAGAATTTGGGAGAGATCTATAACGCTTTTCACAGTTGGTCCCCTGGCCTACTGAGCTGACATTTGTGAATATATTCATTGCCAGACTAAAGTTTTTCAATTATTTCAACAGGTTTAAAACTACGAATAGTTATAAAATTTGTTTGCATGTATATTCAACATAATGCTAAAGAATTTTATCTTTAATTTCTTATAAAATGGGGTGTGGGTCCAGGATTCAGAGCTCTGATTTCATTTGAAATCCACCTCTCCTCCCTCCCCTTCCACCCTGCACTGTTAAAAATTACCTGTAAATTTTACAGTATAATACTGGCAGCAGGGTTGCCAGCCAGTTACTGTAATTTTTACAGTACCATTACTATAATTTAATTGACATAATTTTACTGTATTCTTTGATTAACAATTAAAAAAAAAAATTGCTGTATTGTTTTTAATTAAATAAGTCACTTACCACAGTTGTAGACCTTCTCTCTCTCTCTTGCTGCTACCAGAATCTCAACCGTTGAAAATCCTACAATGCCTCTTAATGCTTGAAATTTACAGTAACATCCTGTAATTTTGAGTCAAACCGCCACGCCCCCAGAATGCATTGCAGTTTACAGCAATATGCTGTATTATTAAGAATACAGCCGTCTGCTGTAAAATATTGCTGTAATTTTTACGGCAATTCATTACAGTGTGGATCGACCAAGTGCCTTCTTATCATTTCTCCTCTTACTCTTTCCTCTACCCCAATCTCCTCCACTACACTCTGCTCTTTTTTAGTTCCTCCTCTCCCCTCATATATGATCTCCTTCTATATGTTCCACACTTTCCTTCTCATCACACACCTTCCTCTGACAACGCGTCGACAGACAAGACAGAGCAGGTTATTTTGACATGAAACAGTTTCATATTTAAAATATTGTAATTTTTTAAAGAAGTTTAATGAATAAATAGCGTCTAATGTGTCGCTGTCGCTCCTCGATCATCTCTTCATGCTAGTTCATTTATAGCATCAAATAAACATGAATGAACATCAGAAGGAATGTTGTTTCAAGACGTGATTCAAGTTCACCGACGTTCATCTACTAACTCCTCCGACCGCTTTGACGGACTATTCGGGGTTATGATTGGTCAGATCGCCTGTCAATCAAACTGCCGGCGAAGGGTCGATTATTATAAATACGTAAAACATTTGGGAAAAGTGCATTTCCTGTGTTGTGAGTATTGTTAATGAAGCAGACATCAGTTTGGGGCGAACTGAAATGTGCATTTGATAATATGACAAACTCCAGAGTTTTGTTTGTCGTGTTTGAGCAAATATACATAGATATTTGTGATCTGTGTAAAGCCAATAAAAGTAGCTGTGATTGTTTTTTCCCTGATATATTACAGTTTTGGTTGGATGTATGAACTGTAATGAAATTTGTTTTTAGCGTTTTGAGAAAATAGTTCATATGATTTGTATTTTGTCTGAAATGAATGAAAACTTACACCTTAACAGAAGTTATTATATATATATATAAAAAAATCAATTTCTCTATAAAGGTGTTTAAAATACATATTGGCTAATTTAACATGAGTAAACACCATGAAACAAAAAGTACCACACCTTATGACCTTAGGTTTTTTTGGAAAAAGTTTTTATTGGACTTCTAATAGGTTCAATTGTGGTTATTCTGTCCTAAAAGTGTCCGGGCATCAGTGACCACATGTCACCAACATCCCAATTTTGGTTGGATGGTCATAACTCAACTGTGAATGAAAAATGACAGCTAAAAATATCAGTATTGTCCACTAGAGGGAGCCACAGGATACAGGAAAAATCTGACCCCAACAGAACAGTGTCTACAGCATCTACAGATTGTCAAATATGGTCATGCTTTTGCTTCTGCTTGGACTACTAACTGCAACTTGTGTTATTTGTGTTGTTTTATTTTGTTTCTTCCCCCCTAAAAGTGTATACAAGTCCAGAGGCCTTAAACTTGGTTCCAAATGGGATGCTTCCAATTTCCACCCACTACTCGGAGAAGTGCAATGACATTAGTCCAACTCTAGGTGGCGCTAAAATAACAATATTTAGCTTTTGCCGCGTATTTTTGATGGGGTAACGAGTTAGCATTTTAGCACTTCTGGTTCAATCCTTTCAAAGTCAATAGTTTCTTGGGGGATTTTGGTTAGAAGCCTTAAATAAAGACATAAAACACACCAGTAATACCCAACTCCTGATTTTTATTTTTATTTTTTAAAGCTTTTGCATGCCTTGAAAAAGATATTTCAGAGTTTTTTTTAATTTGCAGAATGAATTTAGCCATCAAAATTAAAAAAAAAAAAAAAATTGTGTTCATTTTCGAAGATTATCTTGATGGACAAAACAGTTAAGTCTCATAAACTTTTGCTTATTTATTTATTTATTTTTTTACGATAATTCAAAGGTTTTTGTCGATTGAATCGTGTGATGCAAACTTCCAGGTTGGCCCTACAAATTTACGTCATCCCTGTCCAACTTATTTTTCATTTTCTGTGAATGTGCGAGATTTTATATTAAATAGCTGCAATAGGGAAATAATCAGAAGAATATGAAAGCGCTGTAAATTGTAAATCTGTTTGTGCCACAAACCAGCTTGTTTATAATTAAGACAATACATTAAAATAATATGCTTAGAAATAACAGATTGCAATATCAAGCAGCATAACCAGCTGTTTTGTAGAGCTAAAAATAACGAAGCAAGTGTCTCGCCACTCTTACCTGAAGAATAATAGCAAAATTCTAAGGGGGCCTTATTTAAAATGATATAAATCAAGTATTAAAATAACTCATCCTCTCGACAACTGTGTTGTTGTTTTCTTTGTTTCTTTCGTTGAAAAATAGGAAAATCTTTATATATGAGATGGCATAATTTAAAAAAAAAAAAAGATCTCTAGACCTTGAAAAGTCATTTTAAATGAAAGGGGTGCTTGATTATGATTTCACTTGTTTAACTTTAGTTAGTGTGTAATGTTGCTGTTTGAACAGAAACAACATCTTTTACAGAGTTCTCTGTTTAAGGACTACAACAAACGGCTGGTAGGGACTACAACGAGCTTCTTCCTGGGTTTGTGACATCACTAACCTTAGAATTTACATAAACCCCGCCCCCTAGAACACACACCAAAGGGGGCGATGTTGAGCTGCTTTAGAGAAGAGGAAGAGTTGTTGTAGTCGAGTGTTGTTGATGCCGTCATTTTAGGGTCAATTCGAGGAAAAAAGACGAACGTGACGACACATGCTAGTGACGAGTCGATCAACTCCACAGCAACTTGGAACTTCTTCCAGAGTCTCTCCATCAGTGTTTGAACAATGGAAGGATGAACACTTTCCTCATTTTGTCTGCGTGAGATTCTCCAGCTTTGTTGTTGTTGAGCTGGTAAAGCTCCGCCCTCTTCTGGAGCAGCAGCTCATTTGCATTTAAAGGGACACACACAAAAACGGTGCGTTTTTTTTTTTACTCGCATCCAAATTTGACGCTATAATAAATGATCTGTGGGGAATTTTGAGCGGAAACTTCTCAGACACATTCTGGAGACACCAGAGACTGATATCACATCTTGTGAAAGGGGCGTTATAGGCCAGTTAATAATAAATACACGTTTTAGACAAGCTCTGAAATATTTTATTGAAATATTTTCAAATATCCTTTTCCTTAAACCTTATCCAGCAAATCACAAACAACTGGACATTTCATGGGCCCTTTGAATGTTGTTGTGGTTGACAACCATTGGTCTAGTCATTTAATCCATATTGTCTGAGGTTTGCTAAATCGTCCAGATGATTTACTATTTTGTTCCCTTGGTTTACAACTTAGTAAAGCATGCATGCATTTTTTTCCCTGCATGTCATGTTTGGCGCTCCGTAGTACTCGGATATACTTCCACTTTTGAGCACTTTTAAATGTCTTTTGCAAATCTTTTAAACGAGACCTGTGTTTGTTTGTTTGCTTTATTGACTGTAATTTATTGACAGTGATTCGTTCTATGTGAAACTGTTCTGCCATCTTGACCATGACCAGAAGAGATCGTAATATCTCAATGGGATCTTCCTGCTTAAATAAAGGAAAATTTAAAATGGTACGGTCTGACTCTATATGGATGGCTGAAGTAATCCCCAAAGGAGGCGGAGCTCAAATACAAAAGCAAAATGCTACAAAACAAATTATTAATCACAAAATGAATGCAACCTGACAACTTACAGCAGAAGGTTTGTGTGTTTGTGACAGTGACTGGTTGCTATGATGCAGATTGGGTGTAAGTGACTTGGTCGTCATGGAGACGACACTACATGTCAGAATGATGTGCATAACAGTGCAGGCATTATTTTTCAGTTTGTTGAGAGTGAAGGGCTTTCACACATTACAGGTGTGTTCGTTAATGAGCAAATGTGTTTTTTTCATCAACCAAACGGGAGAAATCGCTCACTTTGGATAAAAGCATCCGCTAAATGAATAAACATCTTACAAAAAAACAGTCGATAAAAGTGAGTTTGCAAATAATGACCTGTAATTAGTGTAATCATATCAGTCTCACATCAGATGTGGTGTCGACATGCTGTTAAAATGAACAATTAATCGTCTGTAATGCTTCTGTGGATAATCAGACCTAATGTCAACGACTTTATGAATGACTCAGCAGAGATTTCTGAATATTGTGGTTTGCAAAACTGGATTGTCAAATTGAGCGTGCAGTTTACACATTTAAGAGTACAGATTACTAAACTGATGGTACTTCAAATGTCAGGGTCAGCTTAAACTACGGTGGCCGAGAGAGCTCAAAGCGCTGCAAACGAGAAAACACATGCAAATAAAAAAAAAACACATGCAAATAAAAAAAAAAACACATGCAAATAAAAAAACACATGCAAATAAAAAAAACACATGCAAATAAAAAAAAAACACATGCAAATAAAAAAAAACACATGCAAATAAAAAAACACATGCAAATAAAAAAAAAACGTGCTCATCAGTTTGACAACACATGTGCTGCAAATCCTCACAAACACAAAAACGCGCTGCAAATACAAAAAGTGCTGCAAATAGCACAAACCACAATGGAAATGTTTCAAGGGAGACCCCAAAAAGTGGCCGTTTTCTCTTTTTTGGGAATGAATGCCATTTTGTATATACGCTATATAGTGGAATAACAATAAAAATGCACTTGACTTGATTATTTTGTTATTGAGAGGAAAGTGCACAGCACATATTTACAGATTATACATATCTAAACGTCGCTCTCGTAGGTCTCGTTCGCTATACATCGCCGCTCACGTGCTTCAAACTTCTTTTTACCCTTGAGCAAAGAATGAAAAAGAACTTAGCTGCGAGTATATCAGGACCAAACCGCTCCACTCCGGAGAATCTGTCAGAGATGCATCCTGTCTGACCAGCGGGAATAAAACACATCCCCTCCAGAGACGGAAAAATGAAAGACCATAAGGCTGAAAAGCAAAAGCAGAGAAAGGCTTATTTTTTTCTTTTGCACACCGACAGTCAAACTTAACTTGTAATAATCATAATTTCTATCGGTGTGTCACAGAGGTCTCAGGGGGTTAAAAATGAATCATTTTCATTTCACTTTTATCCAAAGTGACTTACATTGCAATTACATTTTATACATTTTCATGCATTCTCTGGGAGTCGAACTCAAGACCTTGGCTTTAACAACGACCTGTTGTATTACGTAAATGCGAGAACGCAAGTTCCAATTTTACTGACAAAGTAAAGTAAAGCACGTTCAATCTTCGGGCTTGCGTGTGAACAGGAGCAATGTGGCTTTGTAAAGAGTAAAGACCATGAAAAGCATTTTTACACTTACATTTTTAGCCATTTGGCAGACGCTTTTATCCAAAGCGACTTACAAGGGGAGCATTTTAGGGGTCAGGTGTCTCGCTCAAGGGCACTTTAGTCATGGTATTGAAGGTGGAGAGAGTGCTGTTCATTCACAATCCCCACCTTCAATTCCTGCCGGCGTGGGAATCGAACCAACAACCTTCAGATTACAAGCCCGACTCCCTCACCACTTGCCCACAACTACCCCTACCCCTAAAAGCATTATTTTACCTATTGGTTAAAGGTAACCCAACTGTGCAATCTCTTGACTATATAAATACACTAAAATAACAAAGTTGGCTCTGCAAAAAAATAAATTAACGCAACAGTTTGCATCAATTTTCTTTGAACCAATCTGATCTATTTCAGTTCAAATCCACAGCTGTCATAGCAAAAGCCAACATCACTTATTTAACATGTATGTAAGATATTACTCGTCACTGTCATTAGCGCAGTCATTGCTTAAAGAGTCAATGTAGTGATCACCTTCATGTCCAGTCAAGTCAGCTTTACTTATATAACGCTTTTTACAATGCAAAGTGTGTCAAAGCAGCTTTACATTAATAATTGGCGAATAATTTTGGCTGCACAGCAGCTCCCAAAGAAAATGGTGTCATTGTGCAGCTTATTCTATATATTATTGATTCATTCCGTTGCAAAGATCAATAGTTATTAGTCTAGTTAATGTATGTATATCAGCACTGGAGAAAACAGTGACGTAATCGTAATAGTTCACATACAACGACACCAAAAACACTGCTGAATATCAAGTGTCCCAACTTAAGCAAGCCAAACCAAAACTCCAACAAATGGGAGAAACCAGGTTTAGTCGGGGGTCAGTTCTCCTCTGGTCAACAGTGAACACTTGTCCGATACTCAGGCAGAGTTACGGGTCATTAAACCCATTGGAGTCGCAACAGTCAAAATATTTAATCCAGTTCCATCCAGATCTTTTGATCACGCCGGTATGGGACGGTTTGTTGGGGATCTGTGCCACTGGCTGATGAGTCGGTAAGACCCTCACAAGGGATGATCTAGTTCACACAGTCTGATCTCTTCTTCAGCTCTTTTTCCTATTGTGTCAGTTAGCAATCAGCGTTGCATTACCGCATACGCCCCCCTTTTGGCTTGGAGTGTGAATTTCTGTATTCGGCGTCAGACTGGATCGTACATGTACCGTTACACCCCTAATATACATAGAAAAGACAGACATCATTAATTCTCCATGCAGGGGAATTTCTACTATTGAGAAATACGGTATAACAGGCAAATGAGTTAAAAGATATGCTGCAAATGGTCGCATTTGAATGAAGGGATTTAACCGAACACATATAAAGAAGCGCACTGTAGCCATCATTTCATCTGAGAGCCTTTAAAATAGCTAATCTATTCATACAGTAAGCAGACTGCTGTGAAGTAACAGTGTGATGCACACCGAAGGTGTGTGGGTGTGTTTTACCGTCTGCATGGCTTCATGTGTGTGAGCATGTGAGGAGAGGAGGAGGATGCGGCTGCCATGGTAACGAGGGCTGTGTATGGAGGACAGCAGCCAGTCGCAGGCAGCCACAGAAAGATCTATCTTTTTTTTTTTTTCCTCATTCCATTTCCACTTTTCCAATATAGAAAACGATCTCCAGACCAGGCGTTTGATCGCGCTTCTGTTCCTCCTGCCTGACGCTTCACAGCACTCTCACCAGACGCAGGAAACACACGCACTTCCAGGATGGCAACCATCACCTGCACACGCTTTACAGAGGAATACCAGCTGTTTGAGGAACTGGGAAAGTAAGTTGGAATGGCTACATCTCTTTAAACCGGTGTGACATGTTTGAGCTGCACAATGCCCCAATTAATTTTTCAATTAAACGCAATATTTTGTTTTACATATCAGCTGATGTTAATTGTTAAAAATCTTAACACATCTGGAAAATGTCCACGATGGATTCTAAAAGGATTCACTTTATTTTTTTTTTTAAACTGAAACCAGTTACGAGGCATCTGGGTTTGAATGTTTTAGAATGTCGGAAATGATCCGTGGGAATGCACTAACTTGAGAATGCACATAACGCAACTTACATGACATTACGTAACAAGCAGACAGGAAATGGCTTAAAAGTTCAGACGCAAGATCTGATGAGCGATTCGATCACTATGCATTAACAGCACATTGAAATAATTTTATGCACGTCGAAGAAAAATCCCAGTTTAGTGTCTAGGGTTTGTGCTTCTTCAAAAATCTCATCCCGTTTTTAAATTTAATTGTATCCAGAGCTTAATTAAGTTGCACTCAGCAACCCAACTGGGTTTTGCAAAATTCAGTGACTTGCCAATGTACCGACTGCACACAACCCACCGACAACATCCAGATTAACATCATCTTCCAAGATGCCAGAAGAGAACGTCAGAAAATACCAGATAAATATATATATATATATATATTAGTATTTTCTGACTTTCTCTTCTGGCATTTTGGAAGATGATGTTAATCTGGATGTTGTTAGTGGGTTTTATACATTTATATATATATATATATATATATATATTTGTATATTTTATTTTATATAAAATATATTTGTATTTTCTGCCATATATATGTATATATGGTCACTGTCATTTTGCCAAGTAAGACATGTTCCTGGATCAACATATTTTGTTGTACTTGTTGAACATGTTGTAAAACAGGTTAACCAGATATATATATATATATATATATATATATATATATATATATATATATATATATACATATATCAAACTCTTAGCCAGATTATAATTATACATAATTAAGAAGAAACATAATATACCGACTGCACACAATATCGAAATTAACATCTTTTAAGATGGCAAAAGAGAAAGTCTGAAAATAACATATAAGTATGTATGTAACACACACACACACACACATAATATGGTCACTGTGATTTTGCCAAGTAAGTCATGTTCCTGGATCAAAATATTTCAATTTTGGCCGTCCAAAAATGTAGCCCAGTCAGGGAAATGAGGGTGAAGCGCCTAACCCTGGTTGCTTGACATCCACATACAGATTCTAATTATAAATAATTGTCCATAAATGTTGGTGAGCGTAACAAAAATGACTATAAAAGTTAGACACTCTTACATCAATGTATGGAGTGCCGGTAACAATGCTCTGAAATGTTGAGGCAGAAGTACAAAAAAAAAATCAGCTTGCTTCCCTCTTCCATCCACCCACTCTGTACTACAGCGTTTTTTCCTGAGCGAGTGCACTGTATACTTGTTTTCTTGATTTGAGAGCATATAACACCTCTACAGAGATGGGTCTTCAACTCCATCTGGCCTTGTGCCCACTGCTCTACTCCCACACACACCCTCATACTGAACACACACACACACACATCTCTTTCTGTGGGCAGTCAAACCGCTTACATAATTACATTTGTGGGTGGCAATTCAATTCAGACATTGAAATATTGCATAATCCAATATATTACTGCTTGCCTAGCAGGTAAACCTGCTTCTTGTTCTTAAAGTTTACATTCACAGTGCACTCACTGTTCACCATTCAGACATTGCTTCCATGTTCTCTGATTTTTAGGGGAGCCTTTTCCGTGGTGCGAAGATGCGTGAAAGTTCTCTCAGGGCAAGAGTACGCTGCTAAGATCATCAACACAAAGAAGCTGTCGACTCGCGGTAGGTGCACTGATCAGTTCAAAGAACAGTTCAAATGCATTCGTTTGATGCGCTCAGAGATCAGGACTGTGAGAAATCAACAATTCACAACAAGAGAACATCAACAGTGGGCTCAATTTACAGCCAGATGATCTGCAGTAAAGCCCACCATGTACAAAACTGCTTGACTCATTCTGCGCTGTCTGGAACAGAAACTACTTAAAGGAAGGATTCGACGTTCAGTCATTCATGAGAATATTATGCAAGCTTGTTTCTGCCACGGAATAAAACTATTTAAAAGATAATTATGACTTTTTTTCCCTCTCACAATTGTGAGTTTATGTCCAACTAAACTGATTTTTATTGTAATAATTACAGTTCATAACTATTTATTTTACACACTTTAAAAAAAAAAAAAATCTGTTCAATTTACAGTAAAAAAACTGATCTCACAGAAGTGATGAGAGTCACATAACTACAAATCGTGGTAACACATATGAAATAAAAATGCAATAAACATTAATTTAGCAACATTAGATGTAACGTAAAACCCTACTATGCATAACTGATTAGAAAAAACTAAGAACAAAGAGTGATTTTGATGAAAATACATTTGGGAATTGTGGGAATCGACCGTTTTTTTTACTGTAAATTATTCAATGACTCGTTATTTTTCACTTCTAAAAACTGTCAATTTAATGGTATTTTACTGCAAAATTACATTAAATGTACCGTTACATCTATTAGTATATATTAGTGCTATATACTCACCGTATATAGTATTGAAATTTTCTGTATATCAAATAACCGTTTTTCACTGTAGCATTTTTACAGCCTTTTACCGTTAAAATCACAATCATTTTTTAAGTTAGACATCAATTTTTTTGTGATTACCCCTAATTATACTGCTAGTTGGTCGTGTATATTACGAAAAATTTCTGTATATCAAATAACTATTTTTCACTGTAGCATTTTTACAGCCTTTTACCGTTAAAATAAAAAAAAATTTAAGTTAGTCATGATTTTTTTTTTTCTGATTACCCCTAATTATACTGCTAGTTGGTTGTATATAGTACGGAAACTTTCTGTATATCAAATAACTATTTTTCACTGTAGCATTTTTACAGCCTTTTACCGTTAAAATCACAACCATTTTTTAAGTTAGACATCAATTTTTTTGTGATTACCCCTAATTATACTGCTAGTTGGTCGTGTATATTACAAAAAATTTCTGTTTATCAAATTACTGTTTTTCACTGTAGTATTTTTACAGCCTTTTACCGTTAAAATCGCAATTTTTTAAGTTAGTCATCAAATTTTTTTTTTCTGATTACCCCTAATTATACTGCTAGTTGGTCGTATATAGTACGGAAAATTTCTGTATATCAAATTACTGTTTTTCACTTTAGCATTTTTACCGCCTTTTACCGTTAAAATCACAATTTTTTAAGTTAGTCATGACATTTTTTTTTCTGATTACCCCTAATTATACTGATAGTTGGTCATATATAGTACGGAAAATTTCTGTATATCAAATTACTGTTTTTCACTGTAGCATTTTTACCGCCTTTTACCGTTAAAATCACAATCATTTTTTTTAATTAGTCACCAATTTTTTTTCTGATCACCCCTAGTTCTGCTAGTTGGTTGTACATTCTTAACATAACGGCTATGCTTATGCAAGTCATAGATCATTTTTACCTTATAACAATCACTTTCATTTATATTTCTTAGCAGGGTTTTCTTACCGTATTGCATGTACTGAGTTTGTGACAAACACCTGAAAGTGTATTAGACATTCCCTAACGGCGACTAGCGTTGAGATCAAGTGCAAAGACAAATTCAGTACTAAACTACGAAGTGCTCAAATGTAGCTGTTGTGCTTTTACTAACATGTGACGAATTTTCAGGTATATTTTTGCATGTTGAACAGTTCCGTTCTCACTTTGACAGGGAAATGAGCTTTTGGAAGTGAAGCGGTATCAAAAACAGACAACTAAATTATTAAGTTCTAGGTACAATATATGCGTGTCATTTTGAGAGTACAAATGGTGATTGTTGTATGATTGTCATAGCTGCAAAAGAAAGGCTTTTTTCCGTGGAAGCTGATATTGTAAAAGCTGAAAGTCAAGTAGAGCAGTAGGAGGCAGTGATATACCCTGAAGGCAGCCGCACACCTCCTACACCATGTTGCCAAGCACACATCATATTATATGCTTCAAATAGTAGCTACTGTACTTGCATTGTTATTTTAATGGCTTTTTAAACAATGTAGTGTGCATGAGATCCCTCATTGCCGCTAACAGTCAACCGATTCAAACTTTATAACAGTCATTCATGAAATTTTCTGGTCCAGATGTAGTAGTAACATTTGGTGAGAAAACCGTGTGGAAATTTCCAGAAGAGAGAAGGATAAACTGTTTTCTTCCCTGTTCAGTACGGCCAAAAATACCGGCATCCTACTGGCAGAATTAAAACATCCATATATATATATATATATGTATGTGTGCAGTTGAACAAAACAAAATGAGCTAATTCCACAGAGGCCTGGAAAATATCACTGATTCGGTAACACTTTAATATGGGGAACACATATTCACTATTAACTACGACTTTTACCTCTTAATTTACTGCTTTTTATAAAACGGTTAGTTCTTGTCCTTGATTCTGATTGGTCAATAGTTGTGTTTTATTCACGATAAAACACGGACCGCTTTACCCAATGGTTCTGTGTATCACTACACAACACGCTTAGCAACCACGCTTAGCAACCACCCTTAGCAACCACCCTTAGCAACCACCCTTAGCAACCACGCTTAGCAACCACGCTTAGCAACCACCCTTAGCAACCACCCTTAGCAACCACGCTTAGCAACCACCCTTAGCAACCACGCTTAGCAACCACCCTTAGCAACCACGCTTAGCAACCACCCTTAGCAACCACGCTTAGCAACCACCCTTAGCAACCACGCTTAGCAACCACGCTTAGCAACGTAAACTGTTTGTTCTTCGTTCAGTGAATCTAACTGTATTATGTAGAAGAGTATCGAGAGAAAGAGTTCGAGGGAGAGAGTTTATTACCTGCATTCAGATTTAGCATTTTCCTTCAGGTCAGTCTAATAAAAAATCTGTTTAAATGTCCGATGTTTTAACTTGTCCTTTTAACAGTTAATGCGTTTTCCCGTCTCTAGTCATGGCATTTGT
Organism: Opsariichthys bidens; assembly: GCA_037194245.1. Lineage (NCBI taxonomy): Eukaryota > Metazoa > Chordata > Actinopteri > Cypriniformes > Xenocyprididae > Opsariichthys > Opsariichthys bidens. The sequence goes on from CM074313.1 coordinate 7,753,154, forward strand.
CAGTTGCGTCTTGTTCCGTGTTCACAACAATTCAGCGTTTACAAAGTAAAAGTCTTCGCTACTGACTGACACGCTCATGAAGACAGCTTTGCCGCCATCTAATGGCGTAATAATGTAACTTCTGTTGCTGCGGTCAGGGACTATTTTTTCCGGCGGAAGGAAGGAATTTTACTTCATGAAAGTTGCATTGATACATATTTTTGGGTTTCATATTTGTATTGTGTGGTAACCGTTTTATTAAAGCAATAAGGTACTTGAGGCCAAGTACCTTATTGCTTACGAAAGGTAGTTGTTTTAGCATTTAAGTTTAGGTATGGGGTAGAATTCAGGTATATAGAAGAATAAGGCATTAATATGTGCTTTATAAGTGCAGCCAAAAATTATTTGCCAATTATTACTGTAAAGCTGCTTTGCCACAATTTGCATTGTAAAAAAGCACTATATAAGTTGACTCAACTAATAAACAGCCAATAAGTATCTTATAAGCAACTAGTTAAAAGTGAGAATTGCTCCCCATACTAAAGTGTTACCGGTGATTCTTATGGACTGAACTTGATGAAAGTGCCTACAGTTTAAAATCATCTATTCAACCAGAGTGAATAGAGAAAATGACTCATTCTCCTGTTTTGTGTTACTGTTTGTACCGCGATGGGCATGAACAAAAGAAAGAAAACCAGAGAATCATCTGAGGTCATACGCAAGATTATAGCCAAGCATGGACAATCTCAAGGCTACAAGTGCATCTCCAGGGATCTTGGTGTTCCTGTGTCCACGTACTTAATGTGAGCAAGACGACACCGTAGCCAAACCGCGCTGGACGAAGGCCACGAGAGAAAACTTGACAGAAGATTGCAGTGAAGGAGAAAACACTTTAGCTGACATTTAGACGTGAAATACGACAATTTTTTGCTCCAGCACACTCCGTCACCAACTCAAAAAAATACGGTTAGGGAAACCCAGCGCTGTGAACCTGAATAAGCTGGCAAAAATTTAAAGCAATCAGTTCTTAAGTTAAAGGAATAGTTCAGAATTCAAATTCCCTGATAATTTACTCACATGTCAATCAAGAGGTTCACGTCTTTCTTTTTTCAGTCGAAAAGGTTTTTGAGGAAAACGTCTCCATATAGTGGACTTCACTGGGGTTCGACGGGTTGAAGGTCCAAATGTCAGTTTGAGTGCAGCTTCCAACGATGATCCCATTTTTCCGACCAAGTTTGACGTGATTCGGATATATATATATATATATATATATAAAGCCTGTAATGAATGGCCAACTTCTTGTTGGATAGAGCTAGAGAATTTGTGCGTTCCAAACGGGATATCGCCCTCCGAAGGGCACAATCATGACCCCTTCATGGGCTCATTCCAAACCGAAGTGCTCAAAACTGAAAAATGAAGGATTTCAAAGGGCACAACTGATGGACCCGTCGTGCCCCCATGATCCTTTGCACAGGGAAGTTGATCGGCGTCACAGAATGGGCTCGGAGTTCGATTTTGCCTATAAATGTATGTAGTATTTTTCTATACCCCTGTAATATTTTATCGGATTTTTTTTTTTAGATTTGGCACATTATTATGGACAAAACGACATTGTACTTGAACAAAAATACTTTACAGATTCCTTTATCAGTCCATTCAAATGTTTTAAATACATATATACAATATGGTGCGACAAACCATAAATAAATAAAGGCCAAAAAACATAACTTTAAAAAATAAAAATGCTTTTCTGTAAAAGCATTTCTTGTGAATAAAAGCTTTCCTTTTATGAAGCGAACATATTTCTTTTGGCCAGCTGAAAATTTCATTGTCTTTGAATTTTTTTCTTACTGGAAAGGTGACTCAGAGCTAGAGATGGAGATAAAACAACAAACAAAGCAATGTATCAGCTGCAAATAAAACCGACGGACAGTTATACCCTACCTACCATTACTGCCATTAAATATTCTAATCTTCAAACATCTAATATAGTTCCCAATCTTCAAACAGAAACCTACAGAGGGTATGCAATTAAATCTGAAAGAGCAACCAAGAAATTAACAACTCCCCCACATCCTCAGATGTGCAGCGCCTGCTGTATGAAACTGTTCAAACAGGCTAAACTAAAAAAAAATGCATTGCTATCCTTAAACTTAACTGCAGTTTAAATATATACAGTTTTTGAGTTCTTGCATAAGAAACTGTGGCCCAAAGAAACCCTAAAGATTTCATCCTTCAACATGTGACAGTGTTTTAAACACTCAATCCACTTTGTGAAACAGTCGATCATAACTAGAAACAAAGTATTTCCCTCGGTGTTGTTCTTGTACGGATCTGGATAAAGAAAGTACTACATTTCTCCTTCTCTATTTGATATTGAATTGGACCTCATCTGGTGGTCAGGAGCTTGTCTTTGATGTATTAAAGGCCATTGACAGTTTTGCATTGTTGGGATATATCACATGTGCCCCAGAGTTTAGCTCCAACCGGCTTCAAAACTCCTGCCTGGAAGTTTCTAGTAATCCTTGATTATTTAGTCTAGGTGTTTAATTAGGGTTGGAGCTAAACTCTGCTGGACAGCGACCCTCCAGGAACACATAGACAAAGACTGACCATCCAGAGAGCCGCAAGACAGTACTTTTCAGGGATTGAATAATTCAACCCTCTGTTGCTCTTCACCATTTATCATCTATGTCAGTATGGCTCTCCATATTAAAGGGTTAGTTCACCCCAAAATGTAATTTCAGTCATTAATTCGTCTCCCTCATGTCGTTCTACAGTTGTAAGACTTTCCTTCATCTTCAGAACACAAATGAAGATATTTTTAATGACAGATGGTGTCAGATTTCCTTCCATTGACTGTCTTTGTAACTGAAACTTTTGTGCTCCAAAGACTTCGTAAAGAGATCGGAAAACGAATCCATATGAATCGAGTGCATTTGAGCTTCCGGAAGAGGTTTCATCTGGTGCATTATTCAGGTTAGGTTGAGCTTCCATGATCAATGCGAGGAAAAGCCTGAAGTAAATCTCTTCATTCTAACAAGCGGTCGATTCTCTTCAGAAAACTTGGACTAAACCATTCCATTCATCTGGATTAGCGTTACAATCTCTTTATGAGGGTCAAAGTTTTCAGAAAAGTCAGAATTGTAGGATATAAACTCGCAATTTTCTCGGAATTGACCCTTTTCCGGCAGTTTGATTGACAGGCGATCTGACCAATCATAACCCCGAATCCGTCATTTTGTCCGTCAAAGCGGTCAGGGGAGTCAGTAGATGAACGTTGGTGAACTTGAACTTGAAACAACATTCCTTCTGATGTTCATTCATGTTTATTTGATGCTATAAATAAACTAGTATGAAGAGATGATCGAGGAGCGACACATTAAACACACACTAGACGCTATTTATCGATTAAACTTCTTTAAAAAATTACGATATATGAAATATGAAACTGTTTTATACGTTGTCAGCGTCCTCTTTGCTCCACGATGTATTTTTCACAGCGTGAGAACATGATGTGTGGCGTGAGAGCGCATGGCTTGTCGGACATAGCAACAGTAACTAAAGGGGGCGGGACTTTGCCAACGGTCAATTGTGATCTCGCAATTCTGTCTTCTTTTCTCAGAATTGTGATATATAAACTCGCAATTGTGAGTCATAAAGTCCAATTCTGATGGAAAATCTTTTATCTCGCAATTCCGAGAAAAGAAGTCAGCATCACTCATCTCCCTAGCAGAGACAAAACTAGGAATTTCTAGGTTAATGGGGGTCTAATATTGGAAGCGACTGGCATATTTGAAGGCGTCCCTTCATTCTCTGAAGAGGTTGCTACAAATGGAAAATGGATCACTGGGGTGCTGGTTTTCCTTCCTTTTTCCATTCCTCATCCATTCTTTTTAGACGTTCCACAACTCCTTGCTCTAATTTGACCAATGATCTGAGCATCAATGTTTCTATGTCTTGCTGAATTACTTCAGCGTGTCGCCTCAAGAAGGTCCTCCAGGTGTGTGATTCCTGTGGTTACGGCCCGAGATGCTGGAATAAGCACTAGCATTCCCATGACCCAACATAGGACAAGTGGTTTGGAGAATGAATGGATGGATGGATGGACGTAAGACACATACGGCAGTCAAGCTTTAAAGATTTTTGTACTTGTAGGTTATGCTGTTGTTTCCTTTTAACTTGCCTGATAAATTACAGAGGATCAGTATAAATATAAATGATGCATTTAACCGATCATAATATGTTCTGCTGTTATAGACTGCTGCTTTATATTCAGATGAATGAGATCAATTTAGCTAAGTCAATATATTATATAAAAACCTACTTTTCGAACATTCTGTCATTTTGTATCAAAAGCAAATAGAATCCAGTGCAATCAAAGACTCTTGACAATAAACAGATACCTAATTTATGACATACTAAACGCTTGCTGTACTTCCAACACCAGAACAAATGGATGACGACTTAAGTTCAAGGTCAACTTTAAGTTAAAGATGATCTTTTTGGACTATTCACAGTGTAGGCGGCTTTAACAGGGGGTGTTTTCCTTCTCCCCAGTCACTTTTTACTTGCTTGTATGATCTTATCCTCTGTAGGTTCATCCCAGCATCTCAGGCCACAGGCGGGGAATACCCCAGACAGATGGCCGGTCCATCACAGCGCGCGCACACATTAGCACAATTTAGTTTCTCCACTTCACTACTGCTGCACGTCTTTGAGGAAACCCTGGCTCAGCCGGGACTTGAACGGGGGCTTCTTGCTGTGAGACAGCACTGCCTTCCACTGAGACAACATATTCAAGACAGAATGTTTTTCACCAAATTCAACAGCACGTCTAAAGACGATTGACCCTTCGCAAAGACCCGCCCCCTTTAGTTACTGTCGCTATGTCCGACAAACCATGCGCTCTCACGCCACACGTCATGTTCTCACGAAGAGAAAAATACATCATGGAGCAAAGTTTCATATTTAAAATATTGTAATTTTTTAAAGAAGTTTAAATAATAAATAGCATATTAGTAGATTAACGTTGGTGAACTTGAATCACGTCTTGAAACCACATTCCTTCTGATGTTCATTCATGTTTATTTGATGCTATAAATGAACTAGTATGAAGAGATGATCGAGGAGCTACAGCGATCAGTCACCACACATTAAACACACACTATAACTATAACTTAAAATATTTTAAATATGAAACAGTTTCATATGTTGTCAGTGTCCTCTTTGCTCCAGGATGTATTTTTCACTTCGTGAGAACATGATGTGTGGCGTGAGAGCCGACATAGCAACAGTAACTAAAGGGGGCGGGGCTAAACATTACTGAATGACTTAATAATTGAATATTATTGATCTCCTTCCTAATGTTTCTGAGGAAAAACTTCCATTGGAGAAGCCTTTCTGTACATGAAAAGTGGTATTAATTAAAAACCATTACATTGTGTCAGAAGAGCTTGACGAACACACAGCCTCAAAAGGATGGCTAAATTTAATCCTCCGGAGAGGTTTGCATTTGCACTTCATCCAAATGAGTAGGCTGACTGTGTTTCAGCAGTTTAAAAGTGCAACGAAATGAGAGGAAATGACCTTATGGTGCCCACCCAAATCAAAGTTTCTTTTCAAAGTAGAGATATCTGAGCATTCTTCCGAAAAGTTAGTGTTAAGATTAATCTCCGATCTAAACATCTTTGAAAAGTACGCTTTGAGACACATTCATCCCATTTCTGAATAGCTGAAGATTACTCATAATTCCACATAACTCCAGATAAAAATTAAAACGTGCATTTTCTGTGAAACTTATTTTTCTTATGCTTCTGTCTTGTCTTATTTCAAATTAAAAGAACAAGTGGGTTTGTATCATATGCAGGTTTAAAGGGTCGTGTGATTATGGTGAGGTCAGCCCGGTTCAGGGTTGGTGTCTGATCTAATGTTGGTCCAAAGTGTTTGAAAATGTGAGGCGGTAGTGCTTAATTTCCAGTTAGATGTGAATGCACAGCCATATGCAGTGGAGAGAGACCATGCAGTCTGACGGAGTCACCACTAGGGGTCGCTAAACTCTTCAAAACAATAACAAAGGCGTAGATTGATGATGCAGTGATCGAGCATGGTATCTTGTGTAATGTTTAGTATTAGTTTGTTGACTGTATGAGACTAGATCAACATCACAGTATCATACTGATGATATTCTTCGTCGTGTTGAGCTTTATAACATTGATTAGTCTTATGTAGTCTACATTTGCTCACCTTGTCTAATAACGTTCAAGAGCGCGTCTCTGTCGAGTCAAAGTTTGTCGTAAACTCGGAAACGCCACGCCGATATTGATCCTCGTTTTATTTCTCCTTATGTCCCAAAGTTTGCTTGCCATGGTCCATAATGTTTGGACGAAACAACAACAAGCGTTGCGCAGCTGTCCACATCTGTTGCCATGGTTACTGTGCAGTACAAGCGGAAACCAGGGATAACGCAGATATTACATCATTGACAGGCGACAAGTGACGAGAGAGGGACGGGCACTAATTAAAATTGTGATTTTTACAACTTCTTGGAAACATTTAGGCTAATGCAAGTACACAGCTGAACGAAATATATAACACTGTGCAAGTGGTTTTTGGATATTTTAATAAAAACGTTTACATATTGTGCCTTTAAATGAAATACTAAACACAGATAAGTCCTTTCAACCAAAGAGACTTTCTGTTTTTAATCTTTAAATGCTGCCTCAGGGAATTGGAACATTTAATTGCCCAGAAATTAGCAAGCTGACCACATTCATAATGTCTTTTGGAAGACAGTCATAAACGTCTTTCCTTTGGCATCACATGTGCTCCGGCAGATGTTGATGAACCCTAAAAGGGCTTGATGGTGAATGGAAAGAGCACCAGACCTTATTCTGAAAACATCACCAACATCACACCACTTTTCCTAGCGCACATTTATGAAAGCAGCTGAAATGTCCTAATTGGACAAAAGCTTAATCCTGGCTTAATCGAAGCCCTGTCTATGAAACCAGGCCTATAAATTGTATTAGAAGATTTTAGATAGTATTTTCAACATTTAATGGAAAGATTGACAAATAGAAACCGTAATGAGAGCATCTGTATGAGGACTTGGGTAGTCGTGGCCTAATGGTGAGGGAGTCGGTCTTGTAATCTGAAGGTTGCAGGTTCGATTCCCACGCCGGCAGGAATTGAAGGTGGGGATTGAGAATGAACAGCACTCTCTCCACCTTCAATACCATGACTAAAGTGTCCTTGAGCAAGACACCTGACCCCTAATTGCTCCCCTTGTAAGTCGCTTTGGATAAAAGCGTCTGCTAAATGATGAAAAATGAAAAATGACTTAAATACATAAGGAAGGATCATTAATAGAACAGGGAACAGGTGTGAACAACCAGGAACCATGAATGACTCAAAGCAGGCAACTAAAACAGTACATGGCAATAAAACTGAACAGAACATGAATGACACTCTGAGGGTTGTTCAAAAGAATAATTAAACATGCCAAAGAGGCAGCGAGGACAGTTGTGAGGAAAAAGTTTTGTAGAGCTCGACACAGAAACCAAATGGCCCTGGGGCCTTATTAGTTTATGCATAGTTTAATTGATTCCTCTATTTTCTGATATTGAGAGATTTTTCTAGGTTCCTTCTTTTGTCTTGCTTAATAGTGGGAGTATTCACCAAAATTTCCAACATAAGGTAATCATCTTGAGCAGGGGTGTCCAGACTCGGTCCTGGAAGGCCCTGCAGAGTTTTGCTCCAATCAGATGCCTGTAAGTCTCTCCAGGACCAAGTCTGGACACCCCTGATCTTGAGGGAGTTGTAATGTGTATAAATCTCACTAGTATTTTTGAAAAGTATAGATCATTTCATAGGGATCCATTGTTATTTTTCAATGTTGGGAATATGCTGAAATGCCACTTTTGGCCTACAAACCATGTCTAGGCATTAACTTTTTTGCTCATCAGCCACTGGTTTTCAAAGTTAATAGCCACTCAGCATTTTCACTGGCCACAATTTTGACATCGATACCATCAGGTTTATTACGCTGCGGTCACTTTAAGACGTGGTCCATTATACTGTTACACATGTGTTTTGTTTCTCAACTGTTTGAGTTCACTTAAAACAACTGACTGTGTTCACGTGAACACTCACCAAGACCAGCATTTTGACATTATTTTGTGTGTATTTGACTGTTTAAGCACAATAATAAGCCAAAAAGGACTCAATTTAGTGTTGAGAGGTGGCTTTATGTGCGCACACTTCCGCATGAATGAGTAAAATTATGCGCAATATGCGTAATCTCATGGCGAAATTCAAGCCGTGTGACACCAACAATATTCACCCGGAGCAAATGAATTGAGTGAGTGTGGAGAGGAGGGATTGTGTGTCGAGATGAGAGAGATGTATTGAAAAATCTGTATTTTTTACACTTAGCTTATTATTTCAGATGCCTTTTTACGAGTTGAAAAATGTATGTATTATGAATTAAATCCAACCCTCCAAAGTGGCTAGTAGGAGTGACTGCGTTACTGCTGAAATCCACCCACATTTGGCATTTGTCAAGCCCTATGTACAAATTTTTTTAAATATTTGTGAGTGGGGGTGAATTCTCATTGACCACCTCTGTCTTGACCTAGAAAAGGTCTGTGTCATTTACTCATACCCGTCCATAAAGCATATGTAATTATTGTGATTTAAAAGTCTCAGAGTTGCTGCTAATGTAGAACCCTGTGCTGTATGAAAAGATTGATTCGTCAAGATGTCCTCATGTAAGTGTTGAATAGCAAACATTTTACTTACTGTGGAATGGTGAGTTTTAAAGCATGGACTGTGGCTTTAAATCAGATATCTTTTTCATCATGATTAAGGATGAAGCATGAACATGTTCCTCGTCTTGTGTTTGGACTTTCATGTTGAAGTTATTTTGTTTTTGTTTCCTGTCAATGTGCTCTTGCTTTGCATATGGACTTTTAATTTGTATTGTTGTTCTGTTTCCTTTTACCCTTTGTGATTCACTGATCGTTCACACCTGTGTCTTGTTACCCTGATTATTCCTTGTATTCCTTGCTGGGTTTGAGACGAGGTCAAAATGGGATTTTCCTAAATGCTTGAAATGTCCCTCTCCTGACCTCAGTGAGGTCCAGTCAATCATGTCACAGTCACATGTTGATCACGGCATAACATAATTAGAGAATTTCTTGTTTTTGTACCAAATTATGGCAAAGCTGACGAAAAGCAAAAATTAAGGTATCATTATATAAAGTCTTAGTTTGTTAAAGATACCACCATCTTGGAAGGGGCATCAGGACTAGCTGAGGTCGAGGTTGATCGATCTGCTCCGAGTTCACAGTTCAAGTGGCCTTTCACATGTTATTTTCAAGTAGGACCTGGAAAAATTCTGAGTTGTCTGGAATGCAGCATAAGCCCTTGTGTTTCCAGTGTTCAGGGTCAGGTCTTGTCTATGGACGCGTTGGCGGTGTGCTCAGTTCTGGTTTGCTTTTTTTTTTCTTTTTTTTTTTGCATGTACTTTATTTTTAAATGTAAAATGAATACTGCATTTGGGTCCTGCTCTACCTTGGGTTCCAGATAGCACCATATACCTCAATGTTTATGACCAAAACAATGCAGGTTTCTTTTGTCTTTTGATGCCCATGTGCTCTTGCTTTGACTTTTAGTTTGTATTATTGTCTGTACCTGTTTCCTGTTACCCTCTATAAGAAATGTGACCTGCTTTTTTAATGATGTTCTTTAATATAAATGGCCACTATCATTTAAAATGAAGACACTTAATGGGGTGTACAAAGTTATGTGCTATTTTATATTTTCCATTTTGAATCCTTTTCGTACAATCCATGTGAAAAATCTCTTTGTATATATTTAGATCACCAGAAGCTGGACAGGGAGGCTAGGATCTGCAGACTGCTGAAGCACTCCAATATTGGTAAGTTCACCACACACCCAGACACGCAAATGTTTGTTTAGCTCTCTAAATGAGCCAATTATAAATATAACTGAAATTAATGAACCGGGCAATCTTAAGGATTCTAAGGAGACTAACCTCATTATTTTAGGTTAAAAGTTTGGTGGGTCTATATCAAAAAGTTTTTAATAGCTTTTTGCCTGCATGATCTAAACTTGTTTTGAATGGGAAATTTGGCGGAGTTCTGTTGGAGAAGTACAAAAAAAGTAGATGGAAATTGATAATGTGGTGTAGCAGCATCAACATGAGACGAAATCGGAGTTGTCGATAACGCTGGAGGATCTGAGGCCGCTTTTTATCATATGGTTCAATGGACTGATATTGTAATGCAGAGGTAAAGGGAAAGAATAACAATAACTAGCAACATTTTAGAGCAAATCAGCCCAAACAGGAAACATGTACCATGATCATTTGGATCAATCATTTTTCCTTCTCCTACGGTTTTCTCAGCCAGAAATCTTTTAAAGTGTGTGGCTGTCACACTCTCACACACTAAAAAAAAATGCTGGGTTGTTTCAACCCAAATTTGGGTCAAAAATGGACAAACCCAAGCATTGGGTTGATTGCTTGGGTTGAAAGAACCCAGCATTTTTTTTTTTTTTTTTAGAATGCAGGAGTTGAGTGAGCCAATAAAGATGTGTTCTTTCAGAGGGAAAGTTTACAATCCTTGGGTCTGACATTTTTAATACTAATATGTTACTGAGCTAGTAAAATATAATATATATGTTTTCCTGAAGTAAATGTGAGAACTCACTGCCCATCATCATGTTGTTTAATGTGTATGGGTTTCAGTAAAGTGTCAGATGTCTCTGTCTGTTGCTGAAACATGGCTAGGTCATGTTATAATGCGGTTGCTAGGGTGCTCTGAATGGTTGCTAAGGCATGTCTAGGCAGTTGCCATGGTAATACTGTCTACTTGCTGAACTGAGTGAATAGAGTGAACTCTAGTCTCCATGACAGTGAAAATGATTTAGAGGGATATCTTCGAATCCATGTACTGTGTGGTATGGTTGCTATGGTGAATTAAGGCTGTAGCAGCCGTGGACGATGTCTCCTCCATTCTTAAATGCTGTCCCTCACACTTTTTTTTTTTCTTGGCCCATATCTGCCACATCAGGCTTATTACAAGAAACGTTTGCAATGGCATGGAAGGGGTCAGAAGCGGAACGGAATTTTTTTTTCTAGCTCTACGGCTACAGAGTTGACTTAAATTAGTTTTCATGGCCTATCTCATGGCTGATTCTCACCAGATTTGGTACAGAGTTTATACTATACAGTCTCTATGGATCTGCCAAATTTCATAATGATCAGTCATTCACAAACTGAGTTATTGACTTCAGAATTTTGATTGGCTGTTGGTGGCCGTTTCTGTTGATTTGCACGATTACGCTTTTTAAAGCTTTCGTAGTACATAGCACTAGATTTGAAACAAAAGATTCGTAATATTACCTTATAATATTAATAACCGCTGTAGTCACATGACCTGTTTTAAATATGTTTTAGTGAAAGTGTTCATTATCTGTCAATAGAGACTCACTGAACCATCGGATTTCATCAAAAATATCTTCATTTGTGTTCTGAAGTTGATGAAGGTCTTACGGGTGTAGAACCACATGAGGGAGACGAATTAATGACTGAATTTACATTTTTGGGTGAACTAACGCTTTAATAGTACCAAAACAGGTCGTGTAGCGTTCGAGTCAGGCCTTCCTGACTGGAGTTTGCATGTTGTCTCTGTGTTGGTGTGGGTTCCCCCTCAATTTAAAGACATGCGGAACAGGTCAATTGGAGACATTAGTTGTCTGTAGTTCTTGCCTGAGGCGCTTCTGGGACAAGCTCCAGCATCCACTTGATCCCCTTGACAAACAGTTTGGAAAATGGATTATCATGACTGTACCACCTGTTTAGCTGGCAATCGCATGAAAACATAGGAGAAGTTAACCTTTATCAAACAAGATAAAAACCCTTTTACAAGAGTGACCTGGCCAAGAAGGAAGCAAAGGACACACTAACAGCTCACATAAAAATGCAAACAAATTTTGCGGACTGCCATATTGCCATAAATTCAGCCACACACTGTTTTATCTCCAAAAACACCTACATTTGCACAGTGTACCCGATAATAACACTAATCCAAACAGAGGGGAATTTTTTTAAATCGCTCTTAAACAAATGTCTGTAGCAAATCTGTCAGAAAGAAGAAAACCACGAGAAACAGCAATGACTTCGTGATCATGTTATCTCACTTTTTCTTTTCCATGCAAATCACAACCATCAATCCTTCACCAGTGCGGCTGCATGACAGCATCTCAGAGGAAGGCCACCATTACCTCATCTTTGACTTGTAAGTGTCTCTGACCAACCACATCAGATTAAAAACATCTTATAATCTTGTACAAACTATAACCGGCCGAAAAACGGCAGAAGATTGATATGTTTTCAGAAATGGTTAAAAACTTTTACTTGACTATGCTAATGTGAGTTTTTATGTGGGAAAAGCAAATGACTTTTTTTTTTTTTTTTTTTTTTTTTTTTGCTATAGTATAGTGTACAACAGATATCTTCATACTGAAATAATTACAGCACTTATCATAAAACCATTGTCTTCTTAAAATTCCCAGATGTTGAAAAGTGTAAGGGTGTTTCTTAGACCATTTAATCTAACAGTGTTTTTTATCACAACTGACACATTTCAGCATTTTAATTTTTACGGATTAATTACACGGGTACTGAGTAATATTAATTGCTGTCAGCATGTACTTGCTATAAGATTTGGGTTTATTTTAGTGTCAGTTGCTTGTAATTACACTTCATTTCCAAGTAAATGCAGTACATGTAACGTAATGAGGACGCATTCAAATAAAGAGTTACCCAACTTTTTCATTTCTGTTATATTAAGATCACAACTGCTTTGGAAATGTTAGACCACATCGGCTTGACAAAGTCAATATACTCATTTCGTATTTCTTAAGTACACTGCTTCTTCTCACACAAATATGTCTGACTTTAACTCTAGAGTTTTCAAACTATACACCAAGGGAAAAGTAACACATAAATGTCATGAATCAGCTACTGTTTCAAGTCAAAGAATCCTCATTACTTGCTGTTTCTTGTCGTTTGTTTCAGAGTAACGGGTGGTGAGCTGTTTGAAGACATTGTTGCCAGGGAATATTACAGTGAAGCAGATGCCAGGTGGGTGGGCTATCAGCATAACACAAACGGACTATGTCTAAAAGCATTACACAAATGTACAAATACATAAGAAGACATTAAACTAAGTTAGTACTAAGTTAAGTCTCCTTGCCTTGACGAGATCCAAATAACTCACAAGTTTTGCATAACTTGCCATTTTTCATTTTCTTCAAACTGCATAATATTCAATTCATTAAGCAGCTTTCTTATTTTTACAGTAAGCAAAGCAAAAAACTGGAATGTGTCCATTTGACAGTAAATACATCACATAGCTGTGTGTTGAAGTCCAGTGTGGCCAATATGTTCCAGTGTATTTGAGTAAAGGTTTTCTTTTTTGTCTGAAGCCATTGCATACAGCAGATTTTGGAGGCAGTACTTCATTGCCATCAGATGGGTGTCGTGCACAGAGACTTAAAGGTATTTCATGATGATTGACCTTCAACATCTGTCATTTAGCACTCATTTTGGGCCAAACACTCACTCACTCAAACTTCACTTGTATAATTAATGGATGAATCAGTGTATATGAATGAACGATTCACTTGTCGCCACCTACTGGTGGAACGTTGTAATTGACACTATTTGCAATGTCAAGTTGTTTTCAAAAGCATATTTGTTTATTTCGATCACTACAATAGCCATCAGTGTTTATATCCAAACTATAAACTTGTATCCCGGTACTTAATTATTGTAACAGAAATAATGACACTATATGTGTTTGAAAAGACTGTCTGTGTAGCTGTTTCAGACGATACGTGATCATTGTGAATGTGAACGTACTTGTCAAAGGTTTAATAGGCACAGCAGAGTTGCTGTCATTTACGAGTAAGTTTGCGCGCATGTTTGAATCGATTTTATATGATACTTTAACAATTAAACGTACAGCTCTAATCCAAATGCTCTCGGATGTTCTGTCAGTGTGTGGGTTGCAATATATCAACTAATGTCACTGTTCAGAGACGTAACAACTATTTCACTTACAGTATACTGCATAAGCGGCGCGTTTTCATTTTAGCGGCCTTATTTAACAGGTTAACACATTCACACTGGGAGTGAGAGCCATGCAGCGAGATCCCACCCGTGACTAATTTTTATCGCAGAGGATTTTTTTTCTTCAGTACGACTCGTGCTAAATTCAGAAGCTCCGATGACTTAGAAAAAAACCACCAGGAAACTACAGAGGGTGAAAAATTAATTCTTAAACATTTGAACTCTGAATGCAGTCAACTAAAGCAGCCAAGCAGGTTGGGTACTTGATACAACTTAATACAATTGCTTATTAGCTTTGACCTTATAACCTTTAGATTGTACTGTCTCCAAATGGGTGTGGTGTTGCCTATATTGCACGCACTGTTAATTGTTAACCGACTTGCGGAATAGAGTGACTTGGTATTCTGAGTTGCTCATATTGTGATGTTAAGATACCATGATTGATAGTATCGAAAGCTAATAACATCAAGGCAACACAATTTACAGAAACAACTCAAAGAGAATATAATTGTTTTGCCTTTTATCAATTAACATTAGTGAAATACCACTCCGATATGTATGTTCTAATATGTTAGAGAAAAAAAACAAAACAAAAAAACAACAACTAAACTTTCATTGGTTGCTAAATTCATTCAATTTAATACTTTTCTTTTTTGTCCCGTTTGTTTCTAGCCAGAGAACCTGCTTCTGGCTTCCAAATCGAAAGGCGCAGCTGTGAAGTTGGCAGACTTTGGCCTTGCCATTGAGGTTGAAGGAGACCAACAGGCCTGGTTTGGTAATGCCCCGTTTATTACCACCAAACAGCATTACTGTGAAATTGCTAAAAAAAAAAAAAAAAAGTCGTAGATTAAGGCTTTAAAAGGTATAGAAAACTCACAGGGTTGAACAGAACAACTGGGTAAAACATTGATGATAATGGACAAATGAGATGAACAGAATCAAACAGACGGCTTAAAGACTAAGAACAAAACCTATTAACGCAATGAATCACAGGTGTAAGATATAATCAATCAATGAACAACCAAGAAAACAAACTAGGTCACAGAATTAAAAATGTGACAAACCCAAAAACCCAAAAGGCGCAACCTCACACCGTCATAACGTCCACAAAAACAGTCCAACAGAGGAGGGCGGTAGGGAGCTTTGGTGGGAGACGCAGAGCAGGGACACAGGCCAGGCAGGGCCAGGGTTGAGACGAAGATGGGAGGCAGGAGATGCCAGGGTGGAACCCCCAGTCCCAGGACGAAAACCCAAGGTGGAGTCGAGGGAGGGAGGAGTTACGGTGGAGTCTTGGAAGACGTAACCAGGGTAAAGAGTGACTGAGATGGAGCCGATGGTCGTGAGGACCCAGGCAGAGCTGAAGAGCTGATGGTACCAGGCGACATCGAAGTTTCTGGAGGGCAGGGTGGAGCCACAGCAACAAGCAACCGGGGTCAGAGCGACTGAGGGCCAAGGCGGAGCTGGAGGGAAGGAGGAGCCAGAACGAGCTGTAAGGGTGAAGGGATGAGGCGCAGCTACGGCCCGGAAGTCTGTAGCACAGGCAGAGTGACAACTGATCAAGGAGGAGCCAGAGGGATGAGGAAAAGGACTAGAAGCCATGGTAGAGCCAACTGGTCGACAGGCAAAGCTGGAGTGATGGGTATGGAAGTTCGGGGCAGAGCTAGGGGGTTGACACTCCAGGGCTGGACTGACAAACACGAAGCACAGAGCACATCCATGCATGTAGGTGGAGCCAGCATAGGAGGAGCTGAAGGGCTTAGACAACTGGGCAGTACAGACAGGAATTTCAAAATTAACACTTTAGGATGACACGGGACAGACACTCTTGACTGACACAGAACGGGCAGATAATTTTGGAATGATTCTCTTGGGCAAAACAGAACTGGCAGACATTTCATATTAGGCAGACACAGGCAGAGGAGGTGAGAGTGGAAGACAGGGTGGGAACAGATCAGATTGTAGGCTGGGGAAACGGGTACGGTGCAGGGAAACAAAACAGGTACTTTCAAAGCCTCTCCATCAACCGCTGTAGAGGTGTTTGGGCTCCTCTTCAACCCCTCATACTTTACCAGTAATCCCAAAGGCACAGGTGATGTTGCCAGCTCACGCACCTGATAAGATGTTTCTTTGGGCTCAGATTCCGGGATGATCCTTGGCTCAGTGCTTGATGCTGGCGCATTGATCGTGTTGGGGCACCAGCTCCGCATCTGCAGTGAGCTCTTAATGAGCAGCTTCCACAAAACCCTAATATAACTCCAGAGTATCCAGGAGGGTGGTGGAATGGACAGGTTACAGGGGGTGGGACAGTGGGCCAGGAAAAGAATCCAACACAAATACAAGAGCCAGGGCACAGACAAAAACCAGGAGCCATAACCAATCCAGACAAACAAGGAGCCAAGGCAGAGCTGAAGGCCATGGTGGAGCCTGCAGGACTATCCTCCTTGTTTGGACAAAGGGAAAAAGTCACCAAGACATCCTGAGGACTAAAGTCCCAACTGAAGACGAAGGAATGCAGAACCAGAGTGATGCCGCAGGCCCAGAGGAATTATGCAGAACCAGGGGATCGGAGGACCAAGGCAACATCGATTGGAGCAAGGAAAAAGGCAGAGCTGGCGGTGCAGTGCCAGTGCAGTGCAGCCAAAGGGGTGGAGAGTGACTGGATACCTGTATATTGGTGGCATAACAAGAGCAATGACAGACCAAGGTGGTCATGGAGTTGGAGGGATCAAAGACCATGGCGGAGTTAAGGACAGGACAAAGGGCCAAGGAGGAGTGTGTAGTGGAGCCATTGAATGGTGCATTGATCTAATAAACTCATTACTAAACAGAAACATGCAAACATGGGAAAAACAGAACTGAACACATACACATGCAACATCCATGGGAGGACAATGTACAACCAAACAGGAACAAGGGAACACTGAGATATATAAAGGCAGAACTGAACAAAGGAACAAGACACAGCTAGAATCCATGACAGGGCAGTCCAACAGAACACTACAACATTAATAGAAATACACAAGAATCTGGAACAGAGAGAACTACAAAATAACAGGCATGAACAAAACCATAGCAAATCAACCAAAATCCTGACTCACATAACGGGGAGAAAACATCCTTATGTAATATATGTGTAACACTGCAGCAGGGATGAGGAAGACAGAGTTGAGGAAGGCATCTCTGAACCAGTTTTTACTCTAATAAACAAGATATTCCACAAGGTGATGGAGAACACAAATACAACAGGAACAGCATTGCACATAAAGACAATAACCAACAAAGAGCAGCAGAAAATGAGGTCACTAAATACACAAAGGAAACAAGCAACTTCACTAGACAAAAGTGCCATGCAGTGTAAATTACCATAGTGATGAACACTGGTGGAAAAAATAATGGACCTTCTTTAAACAAATCATTGGATTTCTAGGGATTCATGGGGTTCAAGACTTTTTCTTGTTATTTTCAGCGAATTCTGTTATTTAAATTGTGCAACTATAACTATCTTCACACTTTCTTTTTTCGTGTAGCTAATTTTCCGTCAAACAAAGGTTATGAACGTTTCTTTTCTTCTGACATCAGGGTTTGCTGGCACTCCTGGTTACCTGTCTCCCGAAGTCTTACGGAAGGACCCCTATGGAAAAGCTGTAGACTTGTGGGCATGTGGTTAGTGTCTCATATTTTTGCATCAAACACTGAATGATGATGGCACTGAAGCGTCCATTGCAGTGTTGCACTGCAGTGCCGCGGTCGCTTTGACGTGTTCATGACCCGTTTAATCTTTGAAGGTCGAAACGCAGTGAATTTTGACATGCACTTCTGTACCTGAAGTCTTTTGCCTCAAAGTAAAAAAAACACACGAAATGTCATTTGACTAATGAGTGTTAAACGTGCAATAGGTGATTCTCTACAGAAGATTTTTTTTGTTTTACTGGTTGAAAATCTCCTCATATCCTGATAGCAATCACTATGTTAAACGGTCTAAATGTCTGTGGAAGGTGTAAGACTATAAAATGTTCATGCAATTATTATATTCAGTTACAAGACATAAGTAGTACAATGCATGAAAAGAAAATGCTGGAAAGGTGGAAAACAAAGCTAGAAATCCATTATGGCAAAAACATCCTTTTTTTTTTTGTTTTTTTGGATGTTATTAACAAACATCAACGACACACACATATCTAACCTGAAATGCAATGAGTTTGCATCCTTTTTCATCCTTTACAGCGACAACAGTGTGTAACAGTTACATAATGTTAGTCTGTAATGATTTTGCAAGGTCAACTTGAATGACGCATGAAACAAATGCTTATACAATGTTCAGGATAATGCCGAAAGAGCCATTCTGTACTGTAATGTTAATTTGTCATGCAAAGAAAAGGAATCACTCTAAGCTATAGACTTGCATAGCCAGATCTATCTCCACACTTTGTTCCAGCACTGGAGAGTCAAACATAGTCTATAATCAAACTATCTTAAGTGCAAATTTAATTACCTCATCTGCTGCCGGTAAATTGCAGAGCTTGTGAGACATCCACATCGCTATGATCAGATGCTTTCTGAACTGCTGTTTTCTCACTGCTGTCATTTTTGTTGTTTATGTCTTATTGAGAGGAAAGCGGCCAGCACAAATTTAGATTTTGCTTCACCAACAGTATATTGCAGCCAAAGGATTTCAAACTTCTAAGCGAAGAAAGAAAACAAATAACTCAGACTGCTTATCTCTTTCTATGCCTTTCAAACTGGCTGCAGTTCACTTAACAGCCACCGGTGTCACTTATGAACTCTCCGTATAGCACCTTTAAAGTTGCGATGAAATGGAAGTGGCGACATATTTTCTTTCAGATTTAAAAGGGTTGGTTGATTATGATTTCACTTTTTAACTTTAGTTAGTGTGTAATGTTGCTGTTTGAGCAGAATCAACATCTGCAAAGTTACGACGCTCAAAGGTTAATGCGAAGAGAGACAGAATTCTGTTTAAGGACTACAACAAACGGCTGTTAGGAACTACAACGAGCTTCTTCTTGGGTTGGTGACATCACATTCCCTAAAATTTACATAAACCCCGCCCCCGAGAACACGCAACAAAAGGGGGCGGGGCCATGTTGGGCTGCTTTAGAGAATGTCGTCATTTTACGCCGGATTTTACAGAAGGACATTATTACATTTTTTTTTTTTTTTTTTAAATGAAACACACATTCTTAAAAATAATGTTTCTTTATTGGAATATAGGAATCCACAAAAAGAACCTTTAACATCCATGGAATCTTTCCCTGACATAAAAGATTCTTCATAAAAGGTTATTATTTAGGTTCCTAAAATGTTCTTCCTGAGAAGTTCTTCCGCTGAACGGTTCCTTACGGCATGGCATTGTTACAAAAACACTCTTTCGGAACCATAAAGATATATTTTATGTTTAAGAGTGTTTGCATGAATGACCAACACTCCATTAATGCAGATGCTAAAGTTGAGACACACCGTCAAAAAAGAAAAGAAGTTACACACACACAGAAATCGAATCGAGTATTGTACAAAAATGTCTCCTCATTCATCTCAATTTCCTCTTTAGGTGTGATTCTCTACATTCTTCTCGTTGGATACCCCCCCTTTTGGGACGAAGACCAGCATAGACTCTATCAGCAAATTAAAGCTGGCGCCTATGATGTCAGTTGAAGCATCCTTCATATAATGCTGATGATAATGCCAGGAGTGATGACGTGTGTGTGTGATTCATACTTGGATCGCTTTGTTGCACCCACAGTTCCCTTCACCTGAGTGGGACACGGTCACTCCCGAGGCTAAAGATCTTATTAATAAGATGCTGACCATCAACCCATCCAAACGCATCACTGCTGCGGAGGCGCTCAAGCACCCGTGGATCTCAGTGAGTTCCCACGGAAAGGCAGTTTCTCTCCTTCCATCAGAACATCTTTTATTGTAACTTGGGAAAAAATGCCTAGAATTAAATGTGCACACTCAAAAAAATATTTCTGTCTAAACACGAGTTTTATGTCATTTAATTACGTAGCAATTTTCCATCCATTTGGATGACATAGTTTTAACATAAACAAACGAATAAACTTAATGTGATTCATGTTTCTCAGTCATATGTAAATGAAATAGATAAGATTTATGTAATAGTTCACAGAAAAATGCCCAGGTTGAAGCACCACTGAAGCAGTGTCAGAGTTAATGAGATCATTAATGATGAACGCCTGCTGTCAACAAGCAGAATCACTGAAGGACAGAGAAACACAAGAACTACAACTGATGAAATCAACTGAAGATAAAAGACATTTCATCTCTCACTATTACATAAATCTTATCTATTTCATCTACATATGACTGAGAAACATGAATCACATTAAGTTTATTAGTTCGTTTATGTTAAAACTATGTCATCCAAATGGATGGAAAATTGCTATGTAATTAAATGACATAAAACTCATGTTTAGACTGATATATTTTTTTGAGTGCATTCACATATCGGATCATTTATATATTTGAAGTCAGCAAAGGAATTTAGTCTGATTTAGCAATTTGACAGCCAAGGTCTGAAGAGAATGTTTAAAGATGATGGCTGCAAAACTAACATTTTATCTTGGCTCTTATTTCGTTTTTAGCATCGCTCCACTGTTGCGTCTTGCATGCATAGACAGGAGACCGTTGAGTGTTTGAAGAAGTTCAATGCCAGAAGGAAGCTCAAGGTAAGTTTATATAAGGCTGTTTTGAATGATAAGAAGAGGTTTAAACCCCACAAGGGTTACTTGTTCCTCAAGTAGTACATGTTGGGTGAAAACTAGGCCAATCCTTAATGGAATCCTTTGGAATCAGGGATTCAAAGTGAATCGAGAATGAATTCCAAATCAGTTTCTAGCAGAGGTGGCAGAACTACAATGGGAATCTGAATGTCCGAAGCGTAAATACAAATTAATTTGAACTTGTTCGGATTGGAAAAGTTTGACTTGACAGAGCTTGTTTGGAAGTTTTAAGAAATTAAAAAAAGTTTTAAAACAGCCACCTATAGATTTATCAATCAGATCACTTATATTTAGTTGTGAAATTAAAACTTTTGTAGACTTTCCTTTCCCTGAATGTATTACCTGTGTTTAGTTTATTTATTTATATTCATTCCATTTCAACTTCTGTGGGGCCAATTCCATTCAAGTTCCTATACTTACGAGTTATACGGGAGCCAATTCATAAATAGGGCTGGGCGATATGGCCAAAAATATTCCCACCATATTTTGTTTCAATGTCATGCGATATCGATATTTCTCACGATATTCATTTACTATTAATGGCGAAGGAAAATGCTTTCCACATATTTGTAGGAACTTGAGAAAGAATGTAAACACAAGTAAACTCTACCTTTTAATTTAGAGCCACATCATATCCAATTTATTTTTCCCTAAATTATTTTTTTTTCTATTTTATTTTGTTGGGATTCTGTGTTTTATTGATTTAATACAATTCTATATATATATATATGATGCTGCACAACAAAATTATATGCATTTATATCATAGATAAATATCTTGGTTGTATGATAGTCCTTAGAAATAGTAATATTATTATTATTATTACTTTAAGAAGTAATCATTTCTGTAAATAAAGTATATTTCTGTCATAATTTCTTGAAGTTAAACCCAACTTTTATTTTGGCACTTTGTCAAGATCTTTAGTTTTAGTTTCCGTGTGTATTTGACGGTAGTTTTTCTACGAAACAGTGAAAATCTTGTGAAGTGACTCTCAAAGCAGCTCTAGAGATGAAGTTCATGTGTTCGTGTCCTCATATATTGAGGCACTGAAAACAGTGTTTTTCATCATTAATAAGCGATATTAGAATGACCGGCTGTTGTTGTGTTTATTTCTGCTGTTAAATTAGTCCATATCAAGTAAAAATGCCACTATTGACGTAACTTTTATCGCGATCTCGAAATATCGTTTATCGCCCAGCCCTCATTTATTCTGAATTTTGATATCGTTACACCGCCGTTACTGAGAGACATTTGCTAAAACATTCTCTGTGTTTTTGCCCTCAGGGTGCTATTCTCACTACTATGCTGGCCACCAGAAACTTCTCAGGTGACTCTAACTATTATATTTCTGTCATATGCTGTTTTCATTTCAAAAAATTGCCAATTCATCATATTGACTTAAAGGGTTAGTTCACCCAAAAATGTAAATTCAGTCATTAATCTCTTCCTCATGTGGTTCTACACCTGTAAGACCTTCATCATCTTCAGAACACAAATGAAGATATTTTTGATCAATGAGTCTCTATTGACAGATAATGAACACTTTCACTAAAGCATATTTAAAACAGGTCATGTGACTACAGTGGCTCAACATTAATATTATAAAGCGACGAGAAAAAACAAAATAACGACTTTATTCAACAATATCTAGTGATGGACGATTTCAAAACACTGATTCATGAAGCGAATCTTTTGTGTCGAATCAGTGATTCGGTAAACGAGACTGTGATTCACAACTCGTGACTTTGGCAGTTTGATACGTGAACCGAACCACTGATTCACACAGTTTTAAGCCGACCAGGTAACTAACTTTATTAAGTTAAACCAACAATTCTTTTTTACAGTGTAGACATTCAGAGAATGAAGGTGTGCTGGGTTAGTTATCTTGCTCCATCTTGACCTACTATACATAGAAACTGATTAACAAATAAGAAACCCTTGTGTTTCAAACACTCAATATACAGGTGATACGAGTGCCCTCTGGTGGTGAGATGAGGGTACTGTTATGACTCCTAATGCATCTAGATGGAGCTATAACACATTTATTATAAACATCTTCCCATCTAAACCATGATTCAGCTTGAGAATGTTAAATCTTCCTGAATGTTCGTTCATTTCCATTTGAGTCATCCTGTTCCAGTGCCTGTTCACTGAGAGATAGATGATTGCATGCTTCAGGCATTTCACTTGGTTGTGTCAGAATTTAAAGACAGGACACGGGAAACCTTCGCCACCAGGAATGACCTCGAAAACCCAGTAATCCTCCAAAAAATGAAGGCCAGTTTGCAGTTGCAAGATATTGGGCCCTAAGCGCTTGGTGCACTTAGATCATGTCCGAATCCACTTTTGCTAGTTTAATGAAGGAAAAAATGGTCCAAAAGGGTTGTACCTATAGTGTCTTAATCAGTCATAGGTGTGTTTTTTGCATTTTTTGGCGAGTGACATCTCTTTAAAAGCCAGGTGTACTTGCACCATGGCGGATTGATATTTACATTTCGGAATTTGGAAGCAGTAAAACTGAATGCTTCTCCAGAGAGGAAACGGATCTGCTGAAGCATGAGGTTAAAGCATTGCAATCCTTTTATTTTTTTAATATGTGGCATGTTTGTTTGTTGCTGCGCATCCGTGTGTGTAAGAAGCATGTTGTGAACCCGCCTATGAGCGCATGTTACTAACTTAAATAACAAAAAAAAGGCAAATGCACTCTAGCCCATCTGTTGGGTTATGAGCGTGCTGGTCTGAAATCAGAAGGGAATGATAGTGAATAAAAGCACCTGGTTATAAACTTGACTGTAACCTTCAAATCTCGATTGGTTGATTGGAATGTTGTTCCAGGATCAGCAAAGATAGCAGTTTGGAAACATGTTGCACTTGGTGAAATCAGGACGGGACACCTGATGCGAGAAATGTCCCTACATGGATCTGATTCAAGTTCATAAACCATGTTTACCCATATAAAGCTGCTTAGTTAGGAAGTGACACCGGAATAAGCAGTGCTTCACACATCAACGAAACTATTTTGCCTAAGTTTGCACTTAGAAAAACTTTGAATGTACCTTACGAAAAACTTCTTACCCCAGTTTCAAAGACAAGGCTTGAGACTCCTAGTCCTCGCAACTTGTACGGACATATTTTAACACACACATTGTTGCTACTTTGAGGCAACTGAAAACCATTGACCAACAAAGTCCTAGTCGAAAGTCAATGGCGCAGTCGCCTCAAAGTACCAATAATGCGCCTAAACGCACCTCGATTTCAAACCAGCGCGAACAGATGCCATTTAAACAACGTGGGCGCTGGACCTGAAAATGATAAGTGCGTTGGGCTGAAACGAGCAAAAAACACTTTGCGTCGCATTGAGCCGGGTGTATGATGGGGCCCATTGGGTTTTAGTGGACAATGGCCCGGTTTCACAGACGGGGCTTAGACTAAGCCAGGATTAGTTCAATTATAAACGTACACTAGAAAAAAAAACATAATTGGTGTGCATTTTGAGACAAAACAATAAGTGGGTAAGTGGGTAGTCGTGGCCTAGTGGTGAGGGAGTTGGGCTTGTAATCTGAAGGTTGCAGGTTCGATTCCCACGCCGGCAGGAATTGAAGGTGGGGATTGAGAATGAACAGCACTCTCTCCACCTTCGATACCATGACTAAAGT
The DNA here is from genome assembly GCA_037194245.1 of Opsariichthys bidens. Taxonomy (NCBI): domain Eukaryota; kingdom Metazoa; phylum Chordata; class Actinopteri; order Cypriniformes; family Xenocyprididae; genus Opsariichthys; species Opsariichthys bidens. The sequence continues at coordinate 7,777,711 of CM074313.1, forward strand.
GCCCTTGAGCAAGACACCTGACCCCTAATTGCTCCCCTTGTAAGTCGCTTTGGATAAAAGCGTCTGCTAAATGATGAAAAATGAAATAACACTGGCATATTTTAAGATAGGTCAGTACGAGTTTCTTTCAGTTGAAAAAGCTCAAACTTACATTTTAGTCTGGGACTATCTTAAGCCTTGTCTGTGGAACCGGGGGAAGAAGATTTTCTTTGGGTGCATTCTTAGTTTTTCAGGTGTAAGTAGAGAGTCAAAATTTTTTGAAAATTTCTCTTGCACTGTGAGACGAGCAGGGCGGGCGAGGGCCGTGAGGGAACGGCGTGAGCTGCGCGCTACACCGGTCTCGTGTCTCTCACGGAGGAGCTCCGGAAGCATAAAAGAGGAGCGACGACAGTGAAGGACGAGAGAGAACCAGGCCTGGATTTTATGTTGGGTTTTATTTTGTTTGTGTGGGCGGCAGTCGCCGTGAGGAACTGCCGCCCTTCTACTTTTTGTTTGATTGTTGGTTTATTTGGTTATTAAAACTTGTTGATTGTTCGCCGGTTCCCGCCTCCTTCTTCCCACCTTTACGAACTGTGTTACACACTGCTTATTCCGGTGTCACTTCCTAACTAAGCAGCTTTATGTGGGTAAACGAGGTGAATTTGTGTGTTCACAGTTCAACAAACTTGAATCAGATGGGAAATCCTGATTTCACCAAGTGCAACATGTTTCCAAACCGCCATCTTTGCTGATCCCGGAACAACATTCCAATCAACCAATCCGATTTGAGTCAAGTGCTTCTGGTGAATCCGTGTTATTCACCATCACTTCCCTCTGATTTTAGGGATAATTCATGGATAAGGTAGGGCTAAATTTTCAGACAGGAATATTGTTCCAGTCTAACTCGATACAATCTGCTGGAGTGAACGTGGAGTAAATGCCACAGATTCGGGCCAGGGATTTGGGAATTCTTTTCTTTGTTAAGAATTCTGTCCCGTGTGGGAGTGTCCTACCAGCGAGGGTCTATAAAAGGTCAGCAATCTCTAAACTAAAATAGCTTGCTCCACCTGTTCATGTTCAGCAGCATAGACCATTCTATCACTCCCGAACACTCTTTGATCATTCATCACATTCTGTCTATTTTTACCCAGAGCGGTCATTCTCCACTACTTAAGATAATGTTCAACGGAAACATGCTGGCTTGAGTCAGCTGTGCACTTTTAGTTTCTGGTACTTCCGTCTCTGTTTAGCATTCAGTGTGAACATTTCAACAGATGTAGGTCAAGCTTAGATCAAGACAGACTTCACTGTGAATTCACTTCTCGGAGTTTTTGGGAATGGCTTCTCACGCATATTTGAAACGGCAAACAGTTTCAATAAAAGACGAACAGCTATTTTTGGACTATTTCTTGTGTGCTTTTTTCATTTTTCCGCAATTTTTGAATTGGATCAGTTAAACATTTGGTATTGACCAAAATTTGGTTCCGGATTATTTGTTTGTCTGGAGCAGCCATTAAAAGTGACCAGTTCCTGGAGTGTGGGAGTATGTGATTATGTATGCTGGAAACTCCCAGCACCTATTTTAGAAAGTCAACAGATCTCCAGAGCCAAACTTGAGTTGGAGAGCAGAGCAGGGCTATGCCTCTCACCATGCTTTTCTGGGCTTTTGTGCCCTTTCTTATTGCACTTTCGCTCTTTTTCTTTGTCTCTCATTCAGGAGGAAAGAGTGGCGTCAGCAAGAAGACAGATGGTGTGAAGGTAGGGTGGAAATCAGATAATCAGTTTAGATCATTGATACTGATCATTTTAATTGATTCTGTTTGGATTTAAGCCAATAATTTCCACACTGGATAACCTTTTATTATTTATTTATGTTATGTTATACTATTATGTTTATGGCAAGCCGTTTTGACTTTTATTCATTTTCCGGATATGAACTTGTGATTTCAACAATTACATTTTCACTAGTTATAATGTTCTTGATATCAGGAATTAGATTTCCACTAGTAACAATGGCAATTTTTGATATCAACTATTCAATTTCCACTAGTAAAAACTTATTTTTACGTATTTTCACTAGTGATCTCTCGTCATAGGCTGCCATTCAAATTCAATTGTTGATATCAAGAATTAATTTCTTACTAGTTGAAATTCCAGTTTCACATATCAGGAATACAATTCTTACTAGTAAAAATGCGAATTTCTGATATCAACAATTACATTGTTACTAGTGCAAATGTCTATTCTTGACATCAACAATTGAATTGCTACTAGTAAAAATGAAAATGTAATTGTTGATATCACAAGTTCATATCTTGAAAATGAATAAAAGTCAAAATGGCTTGCCATAAACCGTTCACTCGACTTCACAACTGATTTTTTTGTGTTTGTGCACTCAAAAAAAAAAAAATGTATGGACGCATTTTAGTTAATAGTAAAATTCCATTGACTAATCCTTACATATTATGAATTAAGAATTCTAAATAAGTAAAAGAAATCAGATTTTTTTTTTTTAAATTTCAAACTTTTTTTAAAATTCATATACGAATCACATAAAATAAACGGTCTGTTCCCTTGTTCCATTAAGATTTACACAAAACACTCTATTTTTTTTACTCATTTAAAATACGTGATTCATAATAATATGTAAGGATTATTCAATTCAATTTCACAGAATTGCACTATTAATTGAAGACGGCTTAATTTTATTTGAGTGTGAGTGAGTCTTTGAATCATTCACTTAACCGATTCACTGAAAACACGCAGGAACAAAACATTACAGCTGATTTTGGAATAGCAGAATATTTTCACTGTTTCTGCCATATCGTATTAAAGTCCAGTCCTCCAATTTTCTATGGGCCTGTCTGTTGTCTCCATGCATCCACTTTGGACCTCCTCTCATTCTGTTGGAAGGTAAACTGGTTTGTTGATTGATTTTTCCCTTATAACTTTGATTGTGGAAGCTCTTATCTGCAGAATGATACCACTGCCCCTGAAGAAAGATTGGTATTTTTGCTCTCTACACAAATGGGGGGGGGTTCAAGGGTCCGTGAGTTTTCCGGGCTTACCCTGGACTTGTGTGGATGGAGCCAGTCTTTGATTAAATGTTGGAATATTACGTACTTTACAATATATGTTCAAATGCTACATCTGCAAGGTATCATTTTATCAAGTAAATCTTTAAATATTAATGGAAATTTAAAAAAATGTGAACACGTAAACCATTTCAGAAAATCTTCTAGGATTCCTCTTGGTTCCACAATGATTTAAATGACGTTCTTAAACTAAAATGAACTATAACTTGTGGCATTACACATTGCTCTGAACGAACAATTACCTGACACGAAAACTTAGTGAGAAAGTGATAACTTCCGAGGCTTGGTAGTGTAACACCACTGCGAGTAACACTGGAATCAATGCATCATGAGACACTTTTGAGGCCATATTGGATTTTTTGTAAAACAAACATTTGAGAATTAGTCCTGTGATTGCGGACGGTGACTTGAATTGAAATATCTCTTGAATGGAATGCGATATTTTCACCAAATTTAACTCATTTAAGGGCTCAATCTGTGGAAAAATGACAAGAAAACAATAGAAATTGGCACTGATTGGTCCAATTACCTTGAACATTTGCATGCCGATTTGCATGCCGATTAAATTTCATCAGTCAGATTATTTAAAATTTAACATTACAAGCTAGTCCTGATATTTTTTCTCCATTCCATCAAAAACACTTTTTTTTTCCATAGGTCAGTATCCTCTAAAATACATACCTGATTTTAATACCATACACATTTTAAGACACATGTAAGGTATTAAAGAATTTTATAGAATTTTATGAAAAGTAACTCATGTCCACACTGTATTATTGTAGTTGTACAATGAAATTAGAGAGCAAACCTTTACATTGCATCCACACATAACAGCACAACTGCAATAGGAATAACTCTGACACAAGAAGTATAACACAATAACTTTGGTAACTGAAGTGAGGTACTCCCAAAGGACAATTAGTGCAAGTATGTCCGTTCAAAGTGCAGTTGAGAGTTCATAAGCCAGCGTTTGATCAAATTAATGTCTTGTATGGATCTGGGGTAGAAACTCTCTTGAGTCAATATGTCCATGATAAAACGGACCTGAAACCGCCTACCAGAGGGCAGCCGGACAAACGGATGATATCCTGGAATGGGTCTTTCGGTAGCTGCTCTACTTAGAAAACGAGCTGAATAAGTCGATAATCTTCTGGGCTGCACTAATAACCCTCTGGAGGGCTCTCCTGTCCGCTGCTGAGCAGCTGGCATACCACACAGAGACGCCGTACGTCAGCACACTCTCAGTGGGACAATGATAGAAGGATACCAGCAGTTTTCCTTGCAGCGGATTTGGCCTGAGGGTCCTCAGCAAGTGGAGTCTCTGTTGTGCCTTCTTGACTACTGCGGTGGTGTTGGTAGCCCAGGAGAGATCTGTGTAGATATCTATGCCCAGAAACGTGAAACCAGGGACCATTTCCACAGTCGCTATTATAAGCCTTTATAAAGGCTTGAGGACTGCACTGCACTGAGTTCTTTTGTTATTAAAGAATCCAATATGAGACTGTTGTCTGAGCACCACACTGCCCATCTTTGTACTTTGTCCCTATAAGCTGTCTTGTCTTTTCCTGATGTAACGGAGGTCAGCAAAACCTCACTCGCCTCCTTGTTAGAGCGTCCGTCTCCCATGCCAGAAGACTCGGGTTCGAGGCCCGCTCGGAGCGGGTCGCTTAGGAGCCGGGTGGAGGGGTTACACTGAGATAAGTCCAACCACAGTTGTGTTGCAAAATTTATAATGGTGTTTGTGGGTGGGGACACAGTCATGAGAAGGGGCTTAGCACATAGCCCTGTGGAGCACCCATGCTGATTGTGTGGGTGGAGAAGACATGAGGGCCTAGTCTAACAGTCTGAGGATGGCAAAAAAACCTAAGTCATCAAGTTTGGTGACCAGTCTGCCCAGAATCACTGTGTTAAAGGCAGAGATAAAGTGAAGACCATCCTCACATTGCTCCCTTGAAGTTCATGGACATAAAGTCCCTACAACACTTGAATTTGGATAACTGCCGCTTGCAGTTATATTTACATCTTAAAGTGGTGCATAAGGCCAATTCTCACCCTAAGCAAACAGTGTGATACCCCTGTTGATGTTGGTTGGGGATTGTTTTCAGCTGAGTGAAAATGTTCATTTGGTATTTGTTGTTGTCTGTTGGGGCAGTGATAGTTATTTTTCACAAAATTCAAAATCCAACGGACAACTTGTTTGTTTGTACTTGTTGGCTTTTATTTGTGCGGTATGAATTGGCCTTTACAGTGGCTTTATGTTCTCCAGTACAGAGGAGGCTTTAATAAAGAGAGAAAGTTGTGGCCTAGTGGTGAGGGAGTCGGGCTTGTAACCTGAAGGTTGCTGGTTCGAGTCCCACGCTGGCAGGAATTGAAGGTGGGGATTGTGAATGATCAGCACTCTCTCCACCTTCGATACCATGACTAAAGTGCCCTTGAGCAAGACACCTGACCCCTAATTGCTCCCCTTGTAAGTCGCTTTGGATAAAAGCGTCTGCCAAATGAAATGAAAGTGCCAAATGAAATGAAAAGAAAGCCGCACATATGTCTAAATAATGTTTTATCAACCAACAAAAAGTTTTTTTCATGAGCCCCACCCCTAAACTTACCCCACATTTTTTTTATTTACTTATATCCAAAATTCAATCTCAGAAGGGAGCATGGCATACACCATACACAATTTACAGTGCAGTTAAAGAGCCAATGCCACCCATGAACCCTCAGCCATAGGCAGAAGCCATGTCCGTCCTGGAGCCAGCGCTCATCGACCTGTCTTTCCAGGAGTTAGTTCCCACCCTGATACCCACTCTACATTTGTTCCTCATCCACCGGTCCCCTCCGGCTTGATAGACTCTCTAGTTCCGTCCAGTACCCTGGTCCTTCCTCTTCCACTGGTTCCATCCAGTTCCCTGGCTCCACTTCCTTTGCTGGCTCTGTCCAGTTTCCTGGCTCCTCCTGATCCACTGGCTCTGAATCCTCCAGCTCCAACAGAATGACCACTGTCTCCTGATCACCCAGGTCCACCGTGGTCTTCGAAGTGGTTGCCTCTGAGTTTCGACCTTCTGGCTCCATCTCAGCCCTCCAAGCCCATGATTCCACCTTGACCCTTCGATCCCTTGGCTCGTCAATTCATCTGCTCCACAGTTGTCTGTCATGCCTCCGGCTCCTCCATGGTTACTTCTTCCTCCTACGCCACCATGGGGGTCCTTAGACCTGCCTATCCCTCCATCCCCTAGAAATCCATTATCACCTTATGTACTGCAATAGTTCATGCAAAATAAAATAAAAGTCCAACATATCTACTTACACACAGGTTCTCTTTTCCATACAAATTATGTGCTATATGCCATGTATTCTAAAACCATATGGTTGCTATCATGTACGGAACAGACTGAAATATACTGAAAATCTCCCAATGTATTTGGATCAATGGCCAGTAGTGGTCATTTCACCTGTAAACTGCAATATTACCTGCAGTTGATTATTTCATGTTTTGCAAAAATGTCGAAACCAGGTCGGTTAGTACACTCCTACGAGTGCTTCCTTAAGCCAAAGAATAGACATGAAATTTAAGGTGGACGGTTTTGGACTTGATGCAGGAGCACATTATTCACATATTCACGGCTGTTCCTCTCATCTCCCTCTGTCAATTTCATACTGTTTGTTCCTGTCTAACCTCTTCTCATTTCTCTTCCAGAAAAGGAAGTCCAGTTCCAGCACCCAGCTGATGGTGAGTGTGAAACAGGCTCAGTCCTGTTGACAATCTGCCACAACTGGCAACCTTTAAAGGCAACCTAACAATGAGCAAAACATGGCTGCCATGGAGCTGGACTTTCTTTTTGCTGATGTTGATGTTACATCACATCTGTAAAGTTGATGCAAATCTGACACATTCATTATTTCAGGACTGATGTCAAGTCTGCAGCTTGACACCTCTGATTTTCACTAACTCTTTCTCTCTTGAAGTCACAGAGAAAGCACCTGGTCAACAATGATCATGCATTATGTAATCCTGGCTTGGAAATTAACAATTAAACCCTGAATCTCAATGTGTCCTTTATAGGAATCATCTGAGAGTACCAACACTACGATTGAGGATGAGGATACTAGAGGTAAGACTATCTATCCATCCATCCATCCCACTTCCACATCTTGGATAGATGTCTGTCCGTCCATCCATCCATCCCACTTTCACATCTCTGATATCCATCCATCCATCCATCTCACTTCACATCTGTTAAGTATCTGTTAGCCCATCCATCCATCCCACTACCACATCTCTGATAGATATCCGTCCATCTATCCACATTTCCGATAGATATCCATTCATCCCACTTCCACATCTCCGATAAATATCCATCCATCCCACTTTCACATTTCTGATATCCATCCATCCATCCATCCCACTTTCACATCTCTGATAAATTATCCGTACGTCTGTCCATCCATCCATTCCCCTTTCACATTTCCAATAAATATCCGTCCATCCATCCATCCATACCACTTTCATATTTCCGGTAGATATCCATCCGTACGTTCATCCATCCATCCATTCATCCCACTTCCAGATCACCTCTCGTATTTGAGTATTCATATAACCCTTGACTTGTTGAGTTGCAGCCTGGAATTAAAATATATTTAATTGGGATTTTTATTATTACAATTATATATGCCTTATCTCTTTGAAAGAGCAAAACATTTTTTAATCATTCAGGTATTCACCGTTTGCTGTGATTGCGGTGTCGTAGCATAATTTGGATTGAGTCCACATATGTGTTTTCTGGTCTGATGAGTCCAAAATTGCACTTTCCGGAATTGGTAGAAAACAGTGTCTGACAGAAATTCACTGTTGTCCATCAGAACGCTGAATCTGCATCATAATGTGGAGATGCTTTTTATGGGCCAGGACTGTGAAACTTCGCAGGATTGTGGGCGAGATAGATGGAGTCAATTAAAGGGCAATTCCAGAGGAAAACCTGGACAAGCATTGAGGCTGAACCTAAATGTCTTAAAATAGCCCAGTCAAAGCCCAAGGCCTAGGAAAATAAAGCCCAGGAGAATATATGGCAAAACTGCTGGTGACCCACAATTGATACAACCTGATAGAACTTGAGCAATTTTCATAAGAATAAGAAAAGATATACTCATAGTAGAGTGTAAACAGCAGATGCAGTTTACACTAAGTGTAAATAGTTAATAACTTGCAAATAACTTGATGACATTAGGTCTGTTTATTGATAGATAGACATTGTACTAACTTTGCAACTACATGTCAACTGTACTACTACTATAATGACATGTAGTTGGCAAGTTACTTATTGGTTAGTAAAATGTTTGCAGAAAAATTCACAAGGGAAAAGGCTTGGAAAGGGTTATTTTTGCGACTGATCTTAATGTAGATGCATTTGTGGGAGTTTCCCTTTCAGACACAAGATTTATGGGCGGAGGGTATTTAAATGAATCATGAAAGGTGATTTACTAAGGTTTAAGCTAGTCGATTTACTGGTATATTGTACAATTTACCATCGAAATAAAGTATAACCTTCTGATGGTACTTTTATTGACCATTACTCATCCAATGTGGCACACTAAGCCAAGATTATAACTACACTTATTATTTCAACATAAGTGAAAATAATCATTTTAAAAATGACAGTGGGATCTTCTACAATCGGCACCAATCTGAAAAAAACCTTTAAAATATTTATCTTTCTGCATTGCAGTCAGGAAGCAAGAAATCATCAAAGTAACTGAGCAACTCATCGAAGCCATCAGCAATGGAGACTTTGAGAATTACACGTGAGTTTGTCTTTCATCCAGTCCTTGATCATTTGCATTTGCTAATCATTAAAAATGAACGTACTGTAGTGGAGACTGTGGAAGGCTGTTTTAAAGGTCTGGAAAGGCCTGTTCACACCAAGGATGATAACTATACCTGTAAAAGTTTATATTCCAGATGATGAATATAAGTTGAGCCATTGGCAACCAATCAGATTGAGCTCCTGCAAACTGGACCGTCTAGATTTGATTTCAAGAATACTTTCAATTCAGTAGAATTTGTCAAGCGTTTCGGAACAGAAGCATAAGAACTTTTTGTTGATTGTTAGGTGAATTTGCCATTTCCCAAATTCTCACGTCTTTTTGGAGTGCAGTGCCGAGGATGCACACCAAAAAATGTTGAAATTTAAAATGGCGACAAGACAAAATTGCATTGATGTCATCTGATTCAGCACAATCCACTTTCTAAAGACTGTGTGGTGCCAATAATGCCAAGATACACCCTCACTTCCTTTCAGCTACATAAAAAAAAAAAGCCCTACAAAAATGGAAATATTGATGCTTAAAAGCAGATGGCCTCCTGTCACGCTTATGGGGGAGTAAGTGATTGTTTCAAGGTTCCAGATATTCTGCATCTCTTTTCCAGTCTGAATGCTGGTGTGCCTAACTTCCAACGCTGGCTATAAAACGAGCTTTTAAAGAGCTCCACCACCAACAAGTCAAAGTCAAGACTTCATTCTGTACGACACATTATTATATTAGCTAGCCGTGTCCGAGACATGCAGCAGGAGGATAATGGTTTAGACTACCAAATCACTTCAAATAATATTTATATGCTTGGAGAAAATAAAGTGTCAATCTGATGAGCCTTTGAAGTGTTTGTGATTTCAGTGATCCAATAAGTGATGTTTGTGTGCAGGAAGATGTGTGATCCCAGCGTTACAGCGTTCGAGCCTGAGGCCCTGGGCAACCTGGTGGAGGGACTGGATTTCCATCGCTTCTACTTTGAAAACTGTAAGATGAAACATTTACACACACACACACACACATATGTGTATATATATATATATATATATACACTACCAGGCCAAAAAAAAAGTTGCTGTTTGGATTTAAATAGGCAAATTCTTGAGAGTCTATGAATGGATCATTATTGCAGTCATTATGTTATACGTTTGGCAGCCGTTCTTCTAACCCTAATTGATGGAGTGAGTAGCTTTTCATTTCTTAAACAACCATGTCACGGTCATACTCCTGGAAAACAATATCAAGATTCATCAGGCTCAAATTGTAAAAGAACAGTCATTTTCACACATGAATCGAAACCAAACCTTAAAGTCATCGAAAGTGTTTGGGATGTGCTGGAGGAGACTTTACACAGTGCTCGACTCTTGCATTGTCAGTACAAGATCTTGACCAAAAACTGATGCTCCTCTTGATGGAAATTGGTGCATCAATTTTTGGTCAAGACGTTTGCAGGACAACACTTATTTTTGCCACTGAGCTTAATGCATATGCATTTGTAGGAGTTTCCCTTTCAGACGCAAGATTTATGGGAGGAGGGTATTTAAATGAATCATGAAAGGCGATTTACTAAGGTTTGCGCTAGTCAATTTACTGGTATTCTCTTTTCTACAGTGATTCTGCTTGTTAACAGCAGGTGTTCATCATTAATGTTCAATCATCACTTAATTACTTGTTTAATTATCTCATTAACTTTATCTTCAGTTGATTTCATCTAAGACTGTGGCTGAAGTCAGTTGTAGTTCTTGTGTTTCTCTTTTCTACAGTGATTCTGCTTGTTAACAGCAGGTGTTCATCATTAATGTTCAATCATCACTTAATTACTTGTTTAATTATCTCATTAACTTTATCTTCAGTTGATTTCATCTAAGACTGTGGCTGAAGTCAGTTGTAGTTCTTGTGTTTCTCTTTTCTTCAGTGATTCTGCTTGTTAACAGCAGGTGTTCATCATTAATGTTCAATCATCACTTAATTAATTGCTTAATTAATGTGACTTTAACACTATTTAGAGCGGGACCAGATGTTATCTGAGCAGAGTTGATTTAACTCTGGGGTTTTTACTGTGTGGGTAGTCGTGGCCTAATGGTGAGGGAGTCGGGTTTGTAGGATTCGATTCCCGCGCTGGCAGGAATTGAAAGTGGGGATTGTGAATGAACAGCACTCTCTCCACCTTCAATACCATGACTAAAGTGTCCTTGAGCGAGACACCTGACCCCTAATTGCATCCATACAGTATGTAGCAGTGTTGAGGCCCCTCCCTAGATATATAAATGAAAATGTGTTGTTGTTGTTTTTTTTTTACAGTGTGGTCAAAGAACAGCAAGCCGGTTCACACTACCATCCTGAACCCTCATATCCATCTGATCGGAGAGGAGGCCGCCTGTATCGCCTACATTCGTATCACGCAGTACCTTGACACGAACGGGATGCCATGCACCGCCCAGTCGGAGGAGACGCGAATCTGGCATCGTAAAGACGGAAAGTGGCAGATAGTCCATTTCCATCGCTCAGGCTCTCCGTCTGCCATCACTAAATAAGAGTCAGGTAAGATGTTATTGTTGGAGCGAAGGCACTGATTGAACTCTTTCAATATCTTTGGTGCCGTTCAGTCATTTTAGACCAAAAAATTTTTATATTTCGTTTTTTTTTTTCCCGGAATTTTTTAATTCATTTGAACGGTACAAAATTTGGTATTTTGCGATGTGAAGATTTGAAATGATTAGAAGCACTTATGAAGCCTTGATTACTGAAATCACATGAGTTTGATCCGTGCACATGGTGATGAAAAAAACCATGGGATGAGAGAGAAAATTATCGTTCGACACCGAAATATAATTTTTCCTCCAATCTCATATGATTCCTTAAGAATAAACGCTTCTTATGAACCAGTTCAACAGGTTCATTTAGGAAACTATATTGTATAAATACTCTGATAATGTACGGATATTCGAAAAAGTACAAATACTTATTTTCTATCTGGGAAATGGAGATAATTCAGACTTTTCATCACTATGGCATGAGTTCAGGGCGGGATTATCTATTGGGCTGACCAATGAGAGGAGGAGGGTGTGTTTGGGGAAACTGATTTGATAATAGTCATCATACCGTATTGTTAATTAGAAAACGGTTAGTTCATGTCCTTGATTCTGATTGGTCAATAGCTGTTTTATTCACGATGTTGTGTTGTGTATCACTGCACAACACCCTTAGCAACCACGCTTAGCAACCACGCTTAGCAACCACGCTTAGCAACGTAAACTGTTAGTTCTTCGTTCAGTGAATCTAACTGCATTATGTAGAAGAGTATCGAGAGAAAGAGTTCGAGGGAGAGAGTTTATTACCTGCATTGATTGAGCATTTTCCTTCAGGTCAGTCTAATAAAAAATCTGTTTAAATGTCCGATGTTTTAACTTGTCCTTTTAACAGTTAATGCGTTTTCCCGTCTCTAGTCATGGCATTTGTCAGTTGCGTCTTGTTCCGTGTTCACAACAATTCAGCGTTTACAAAGTAAAAGTCTTCGCTACTGACTGACACGCTCATGAAGACAGCTTTGCCGCCATCTAATGGCGTAATAATGTAACTTCTGTTGCTGCGGTCAGGGACTATTTTTTCCGGCGGAAGGAAGGAATTTACTGATTTTATTTCATGAATATTTTGGGGTTTAATATTTATATTGTGTGGTAAACATTTTATAAAAGCAATAAGGTACTACCAGTGCTGTATCGCGACTGAAGGGCGTTGTTAGGCAAGTAATAAGGTAATAAATACCTAATAATAGGTAAAAAAAAAACAAAAAAAAACCCTGCTTTAATAAAACAGTTCCCACACAATATAAATATTAAAGCCAAAAATATGTGTCAATGCAACTTTCATGAAGTGAAATCAGTAAATGCCTTCCTTCCGCCGGAAAAAATAGTCCCTGACCGTGACTTATTCACGATACAGCACAGCCTCTCTTACCTTATTGTTTACGAATATAAAACGACCCTGATTATAAGACGACCCGCCTTTTTCAAGATCTTCATATTATGGTAGTGTGGTAAATACTGGTTGTACTAACGATCGCAAACACGCGGCTCTTATGAACCGAGCTTCACACGGCCGTTTCAGACAGGATGTGGAATGCGTTGCGCCGGCGCTTCAGATACGCAGTGATTTGCGCTTATGCTGGCTAGAGCAAAGTAGGCGGAGTTTTCAAAACGTGTAGCGGGAGTTCTGTACGTCTAGTCATTTGATTGGCCGCAAGGATAATCGTCACAGAGCTCAGCAGCGAAACTATTGTGAACTTTGACCGCGGTGTGCGCGGATATGCGCTTTGGTCAACAAAGCGTCCTCGCGCGGCACTAGACATTGAAATAAATGGGTTTTATTGCGCAGTGGTGCCGTTGTCGCGTCCTGTCTGAAACGGCTGTTGGCGTTTTAAGACCGTGTTTCTTGGCATGCTCGTTTTACGTTTATTTGGCGCCACCTATTGCTGCGGGTGTACACAGTAAAAACCCCAGAGTTAAATCAACTCTGCTCAGAGAACATCTGGTTCCGCTCTAAATAGTGTTAAAGTCACACTGAAGCAGAGTTAAAGTTAATGACATAATTAAGCAATTAATGAAGCGATGATTGAACATTATTGATGAACACCTGCTGTTAACAAGCAGAATCACTGAAGAATAGAGAAACACAAGAACTACAACTGACTTCAGCCACAGTCTTAGATGAAATCAACTGACGATAAAGTTAATGAGATAATTAAGCAATTCATTTAGCGATGATTGCACATTAATGATGAACACCTGCTGTTAACAAGCAGAATCACTGAAGAAAAGAGAAACACAAGAACTACAACTGACTTCAGCCACAGTCTTAGATGAAATCAACTGAAGATAAAAGACATTCAATCTCTGAAGAGTGTGACTTTAACACTATTTAGAGAGGGACCAAATGTTATCTGAGCAGAGTTGATTTAACTCTGGGGATTTTACTGTGTAGTTAACCCTGGGTCACTCTAAATGAAATCCTGGGTTAAGCTGACGTTTCACATTTCTAAACCCTGGGTTAACGTTCATATTTGCATATTTGCGGCGACAGGGTCATTAATTGGATAAAATGTAAAAGTCTAGACCAGTGCTTCCCAAACTGTGGGCCGCGTAGTGGTATTGCAGGGGGGCCATAGCTAGTCCAAATCAATATATTAAAATATTCCAATTGTTCTAAAATTAGATTTTTTTGAAAGTATGTAAGGTTAGTGTTATGGATTTAAATATATTTGTAAAGAATGTTTAGTTCTCATAATTCACATGAATGTATTTGTGTGTAAATGTCGGTGTATGTTTTTTAACGGCGGGATCGTGGAGCTTTTGCAATGTTTTTGGGGGGCCTTACGCCTCTTAAGTTTGGGAAGCTCTGGTCTAGACCCTGAATATGAGATGAACCCGTTTTTTTTGGGGGGGGGGGGGGGGGGCGGGGCGGGGGGGTTCCAGATGTATTTCTAAGAAAAAAACATTTGTATTCAGAACAACATTAAATATCATGTTTGGTGTTGCTAATGGCAAAGAAGTTGGCCGGAGAAATATTTGCGAACAGATATTCCAAATCAAACACGCAGGATTACTTGGAAAAATGACAGCATTCCAGTTCGCGCACTGACCTTCCTCTCTGTTTCTGTCTCAGTTGTCAACATCAGAGTTGCAGGATCACTCGCTCGAGGATGTACAAGCTCCGAGCTTCTCATCTTTTCCTTGAACTTCATTGGCCCTCTGCTTTACAGTGTCATCACTTTCACCTCAGCATTTATTCCTCATTGCTCAGAACACTTCTTTTATGGATAAACTATGATGAAGCCACTTTGTGCTGTGTGGTATTAATTTTTTTTTTTTTTCAGTATATTTGGGTTTACAAAAAAATCAGCCGCCATGTTTCGAGCGTAACGCGCTCAAGCGAATGAGGTTTTCGGGACAAGCGTGGAGCGAGAACTACAGATCCTGTTTCACGGGTGTTTCGATATTTTCTTTTGAATTTTTTATTCGATGCGGCATTCGTTTTTCAATCTCTCTCTCCTATGCCTGTAATAAAACTCTTTATTTTCAGTATTTCACTGTACCGTTAGACGAAAACTTGATTGGAAAATAAAGTCGCGCCTTTCGAATTTTAAAGTGTAACTGCTAAGAATATTGACTTTCTCGTGTGAATCGATAACTCTTTCTACTGTAGTTAAGCACATTGAACATCAGTATACGTTTAGCCCTTGAAATCAAAGCACAAAAAAAAATAAAAACTATAAATCCGCACTGCAAGAACAGATGGATCAAGGGGGCTGAGCAACCCACTCAACGAACTGTCGCTTAAAGTTAAAGGTGATGCCGAGACCTTGCATGCGAGACCTTTTTTTTGTCGTTTTTCAGAGCCCGGGTCTGGTGTGGTGTGCTCAGAGCACTTTGATAAAGTTCTTCCAGTAGAGCTGGTATATTTGTTCTTCCTTTTGTATCTTAGGATTCAGGGATTTTTTCTTTTCACTACAAAAGGAAGTCTCTTGAAGTCACAGAAGCTCTGCAATGGAGAGAGAGCTTTCAATAATGGGTGTTGTTACCGGCGAGGGAAGTGCTAATCTACTGATGCCGTTTTGAAAACGCTCTATTCGCTTCACAACATCACTCACAAATGTGCATATCTATTAACAAGACAAATGGAATCAGAGTTGATAAAAGATTCAAGAAAGACGCGGGACATTGCTAAATCTACATAGTGATGCTCAGCATTTTAACCTGTTGATATTGTATTCAGACTATTGCAGTTTCTGGGCTATTCGACTCAGTCTTTCTGTCTAAGAGTTTGTAAGGTATATTAACACATTTTGCATCTTATATGCACAGATTACTGTATGTTCAGATTTACATTTTATTAGTAATACTATATGAGCTGATTTGTCAAATAACGCTTAGTATTTATTTTGAAAAACAAGAATGTTAATGTGATGAGTGTATGCACGATTTTTTTTTTTTTTTGATTCATTTGATCAAAACAAGGTGTGTACAAATGCCATGGCTGTATAAAAAACCGCTATTCGTCAGGTTCGATCGTGTGATATACTACCATAAACTGCAATCTTCACAGTTAAATCTGCGACGCGTCTGACAAAGACCCACTCGTAATAGTTGAACGAGTGAATTCAATACAGAAGTTTTCTGATTGTTTTACACTCAGTTTAAAAAATTCAGTTTAATGTAATTTAATTACATAGCAATTTTCCATCCATTTGGATGACATAGTTTTAACATAAACTAATAAACTTAATGTGATTCATATTTGTCAGTCATATGTAAATGAAAATCATTAAGTGATGATTGAGCAGTAATGATGAACGCCTGCTGTTAACAAGCAGAATCACTGAAGGACAGAGAAACACAAGAACTACAACTGATGAAATCAACTGAAGATAAAAGACATTTAATCTATTTAATCTACCAGTTTCATTTACTGACAAATATGAATCACATTAAGTTTATTAGTTTGTTTATGTTAAAACTATGTAATCCAAATAGATGAAAAATTGCTATGTAATTAAATGACATAAAACTTAGGTTTAGACTGAAATATTTTTTTTTTTTTGAGTGTACTTTTAACACATTTAGAGCTGAAAAATGCATGGAAAACCTTTTCTAATGTCCTTTAGTAACATGTTTCATTGTAAACGGCTACGCGCTTTGTGGCCTCTTTGATGTTTTTGTCTTCTCTATTGTTTTAGTACAGTTTATGAAAGGCATAGCAGAATTTTGATAGTTTTTTGACGTATATAGTGTGTTTTGTTGAGGCATGCTGTTTTTATTGTTAAAAAGTGGGTGGGTACGATATTGTTTTCGGAGTAAAATGTACTTTTTTGCAGTTTGGCTCTAATGCAACTGGGCTTATAAATAAAAGTGCTTTACAAAGTGTTGTTGTTGTTGCGTATTTGTTGCTATTTTACAGTGTCCCTATTACACATTTTACATGTAGTTACTATAGTAATAGCAGTTAGTTATGCATTGTTTCATGCAACTAACTTTAATTTTCAGAGACGGTAACACTTTATTTTACAGTGTCATTGTTACATGTTCCTACTATAGTAAGAACTATAAATTATGCATAATTACATGCATTTAACCCTAAATCAAAACAAATCCTAATCCTAACCCTATAGTTAAGTACACAGTTACTTAATATTACTCAGTATTTAAATTTATAACTACGCTGTAACAAAGACAACTTAAAATAAAGTGTAACCCAAAAGACTATCATCATAATTTCCTTTTCCAATAACACTTTATTTTACAGTGCAATGTTACAAGAAGTTACTATAGTATTGACTATAAATTATGCATAATTACATGCAACTAAACCAAACCTTAATCCGCTAACACTTTTTTGGTAACACTTTATTTTACAGTGTCATTGTCACATATGTTACATATATTTACTGTAGTAATAACTAGAAATTATGCATAATAACATGCAATTAACCCTAAACCACACCCTCATCCTAACCCTAACCCTATAGTAAGTTCACGTACTTAAATGTATAATTACAGTGTAACACTGACAACTTAAAATAAAGTGTAACCCATGTTGTTACAGTATTAATAACTATAAATTATGCATAACATGATATGCTATTAACCCTAACCCTATAGTAAGTACATGTAGTCAATTACTCAGTACTTAAAGTGTAACCAGTTTATTATTTTTTTGCGCGACTGAAACGTTACATGCACTTACAATATTAATAACAGTAAATTATGAATAATTACAAGCAACTAACCCTAACCTTTCACCTACTGTGCGCACATGTCATTACTTAATGTTACTCAGAACTTGTGTAATTACACTGTAACAATGTCATGTAACCCTTTTAGGTGTTTGTTACAGAACGTTACAGCGTAATTACATAAATAAGTGCCGAGTAATATTAATTAATAGGTTTAAGGTTATGGTAAGTTGCTTGTAATTATGCATAAACGAAGTGTAACCACACTTTATTTTGACATGTTAAACGTTACATGTAGTTAATATAGTAATAACAATAAATTATGAATAATTACAAGCAAAAAAGCCTAACCTTAAACCTATTAATTAACATTACTCAGTACTGATCTTATTAGTGTAATTACACTGTAACGAAGACCTTAAAATAAAGGGTTAACCCTTTATTTTAAGGTCTTTACTTTACACTAATAAGATAAGTACTGAGTAACGTTAATTAACGACATGTGCTCACAATAGGTTTGTAACTATGCATAATTTACTGTTATTATATATAGTAAGATCATGCAACTCGCATTAAAATAAAGTGTTACCAGAAACGGAAATTGTGATCAGAACGCACCTAAGACAGGCTTTTACTTCTGATGTTTTGAACTTTGCATAATGTTATTATGGTTACAACAGACAGTTTGCCAAAAATGTGAGGCTGGAATTCAACATTATTTTATTGCACATCATAACTGTACTGATCAAATCTGAGGACAGCCACTGATTTGTTAACCTATACAGTAACATATATATATATATATATTCCAATACCATCTCAGTTGAGCCGGTGAAAGCATGGGTTTTATTAGGACTGAAATAGTTGATAATCAACTCTCTTTTAAAAGCAGATTTTTATATACAGTAATAGAAAGAAAAGAAACCGTTCCCCAGCACCGCCCTACAAAAATAGAAGTAATATTAGATGAACTAGATGGTAATGGGCAACTTTGTAAAGATGCATAATACAAAACTTTATATAACTTAAGACAAATCACTTTGGCTACTTGTCCAATGAATTCATGAGTTTTCAGAGGATCCTGGATCAGTGCAGCTGTTGATTTGTTCTGGGCTCAGGCTCCGAGCTTCAGCGATGAGACGCTTGACTCCCACCATCCACTGACTGACTTCAGCAACATGGTCGACCATGAGGCCTCTGTGGATCTCATCAGCTCCATCCCAATTTTTTTTTTTCAGGTCTGAAACGAAGCACATCCAGCAGGGTTTTCCTCGGTTTTGTCAACTTTTATAAACGACAATCTAAATAAATGAGTAATGAGCTTCAATAATGTCCTAAAGCAGTGCTGGGAAAACTTCTTAAAGGGATAGTTCACCCAAAAATTAAAATTAGGCCATGATTTACTCAAGGAAGCCGAGGTGTATACGACTTTCAGACAAACACAATCAGAGTATTATTAAAAAATATCTTGGCTCTTCCAAGCTTTACGGTGGGAGTGAATGGTGCTGGAGCCCAAAAGGCTCATAAAATCTTATACAGGTTCTCCTAAAGTTTAATTTTCTTTTAAAGCTATAAAGAGAATCCTTTATTCAAAGATTATTAAGATTTTGTGATTATATTGCATAGTTGTGCTCGGAGTTGATTGTGCGGACATCATTTTTGACCAGGCTGTCATTCAAAGAAAGTACGAACATGCAAAGACCCAACAAAATATTAATAACTGATTATTATTAATGTAAATAATAATTATACTGTGAATTTTGCCTTTTTGTCAAGTTTAGTGTTTTGTTCTTCCGTCATATTTAAAACATTTAAAAGGGTTGGTTGATTATGATTTCACTTTTTTAACTTTTAACAGTTAGTGTGTAATGTTGCTGTTTGAACAGAAACAACATCTGCAAAGTTACGACGCTCAAAGTTCAATGCGAAGAGAGATATTTACTTTTACAGAGTTATCGGTTTAAGGACTACAACAAACGGCTGGTACGGACTACAACGAGCTTCTTCCTGGTTAAGTGGCATCACAAACTCTGAAATTTGCATAAACCCCGCCCCCGAGAACATGCAACAAAAGAGGGCGGGGCCATGATGGGCTGCTTTAGAGAAGAGGAAGAGTTGTTGTAGTCGAGTGTTGTTGATGCCGTCATTTTACGCCGGACTGCTTCACAAACGAGGGTCGATTCGAGGAAAAAAGATGAACGACACATGCTAGTGACGAGTCGATCAACTCCACAGCAACTACATCAATTTATCCACCAAGCGTTCAGAAACGTCTAAAAGTTGGAACTTCTTCCAGAGTCTCTCCATCAGTGTTTGAACAATGTAAGGATGAACACTTTCCTCATTTTGTCTGCGTGAGATTCTCCAGCTTTGTTGTTGTTTGAGCTGTTAAAGCTCCGCCCTCTTCTGGAGCAGCAGCTCATTTGCATTCATATTGCATTTCACACCCAAATAGGATCAAATTTAACAAGCGATAATAAATGATCTGTGGGGGATTTTGAGCTGAAACATTCTGGAGACACCGGAGACTGATATCACATCTTGTGAAAGGGGCGTTATAGGTTCCCTTTAAAATTATAAAATATTTTCCTCATATTTTGATGGCTAAATCAAATTTGTAAGGGTCACTGAAAACAAATGCCCCTCTGAACCAGTTTATTTTATTACTGGAAGTGAACAACACTCTGACTCACCTTGGGACAATCTATGCATCCTATGTTTAACCAAAGGAGAGAGTTTTCCACTTTTCCACATGTCCTCAAAAAGCCTCAGACGCCTTTCTACATCATCACAGATCTGTTTCTGAAAAAAAGAGGTGTACATAAATGAGGTTTGGTGCTTAAATCTAAAAGTTTTAAGCTGTTAAATCCCTAACAATAAATTTCCTTGTTTTGAAACTGTGCAGAACCATAAATATCTCTTAGTCATTTTACTCCACGGCCTGATTCTCATTGGTTTATGCTCTGAACTTTAATTTCTCACAGTGAGTTTACCTTCACAGTATGTCTACATGCGTTCAACGCCCAATACAGAGGTTCTTGCACATCTTCAAATCGTGGCTCTGTCTCCAGCTCCACCGCCTCTCCTGCTCCATCTGACGGGATTCTTGGGCACATGGAAGGTGGAGTGACGCTGTCCATCGGAGGAGGGTTTATTCCCCGGGGAGGCGTTACCCTCGCCACTGGTGTGGATTGCATTTCTGGTCCTGAACCTACATGGGCATGAATAATTTAGGTTACACTTTATTTTTTCGGTTAGACGTTCTACCAGTTATAAGTAACTACATGTCAACTAACTCTCATTAGAGTATAAGCAGATGCTTAAGATCTTTATTTTGATGCTCCCAACAGACATTCTACTGACTATAACTAACTTTGCAACTTTTAAAGACTTTGTGATGAATTGGTTATCTTGTCTTGGCCTAGAAAAGATTAAACAATCAATCCGTACATTTGTTCAGCAAAAATACGACTAGTTATCTGTTGCAAACATGTAAATAGGTGAATCAAGACGATGTAGAGAACAACATGTGACCTGTAAGTTGGGGAGCATGAACCCTCTTGTTGAGAATACTGCGCTTCGGTCCACCTGTCTCCTTCTGCAAGCCGTAGGAAAACTGCGGTGGATCGTTCCATCCATGCTCCTGATTACCTGTGAAGAAGCAACCATGAGTGAGTGAGGTTCACTGCATATCTTCCCATCGATGCTTCATAGGGTGTGCAAAGAAATTTGAAGTTAAATGTGTTTTGAGTTCATTTCAAACCCTGGATGCAAGTAATCAGGCAAACCTTAAAGCGTTTATTCACCCAAAAATGTCAATTCAGTCATTAATTCCTCTCCCTCATGTGGTTCTACACCCGTAAGACCTTCGTTCATCTTCAGAACACAAATTACCCGATTTCGATTTCAAAACACTGATTCATGAATCTTTTGAGTCGAATCAGTGGTTCGGAGCGCCAA
>CM074313.1:7801774-7831774 GCA_037194245.1 Opsariichthys bidens
TCTTTCGAGATACGCCAATGTCCAGAGACTATCATGGCACCTTGGACAAAGACTCTGCATGCCAATTTTCAAGTCAATCGGACTAACGGTTGCTTAGTTATACCTGTTTTCATGTTGTTGTTTTTTGAATGTTATAGCATCATCAAGTGATTTTTTTTGAGCTCATACATATGTGTACCTAGTTTGGTGAAAATCTCATTCTGTTCAAGAGTTATAGTCATTTTAGTAAAAGTGTCTAAGTTTAGGCGGCCCTTAGGAACCCTGAATCGAAGTTTCAACTTTTGATATTCAGTTTCCAGGGAACATTTCTGCACTGGTTTGGTTCTGAACGGGCGAAAACATCGTGGACCAGTTTGCAAAAGTAGGTTTTAGACAAAATTCAAAATGGTGTAGTTTTTTCCTAGTCGAAATAAAAGTGGAAATGTACGTTTTCTTTGTGTTGAGCCTAAGATTCCAACGATATAAGCAGGGCTGGGTGGGCTACTGTAATGTAACAAACAACTGTAACACTTTATTTCACAGTGTCATTGTTACATGTAGTTACTATTGTAATAACTATAAATTATACATTATTAACAGCAACTAACCTTAAACCAAACCCTTGTACATGCAGTTACTTAATATTACTCAGTACTTAAATGTATAATTACAGTGTAACAAAGACACTTTAAAATAAAGTGTTACCCAAATTTCTTATTTAAAATGCGTAACTAAGTTACATGTATTCCGTTATCGGAAGTCTACGACAAACGGTCTCAGAGTTGTAGGTTTTTGACTGCTGTAGCGCCACCTGTTAGCCAATCAGGGTCATACAGTGTCAGTCTCTTCCCAAATCGAGATCTGTTCAAGTCTCTTGGCCTTACGGGTTGGTCTACACCAGGGGTGTCCAATCCTGCTCCTGGAGAGCCACTGTCCTGCAGAGTTTAGTTCCAACCCCAGTTAAACACACCTGAACCAACTAATCAAGGTTTTCAGGCTTACATGAAACTTCCAGGCAGGTGTTTTGTGGCAAGTTGGAGCTAAACTCTGCAGGACAGTGGCTCTCCAGGAGCAGGATTGGACACCCCTGGTCTACACGATCAGTTTTACAGCAGAAGGAAGTTAATAGTAACTCCAGAGTTGGTGTTTTAAGAGGAAGATGTTTCGGGGTCCAGCTCAACATGGATACTTTGTGTTTAGGAAGGACCGATAATTTCGTACAGTATCTTAAAGTTCAGTCATTGACCGTATAAATCCACATTTGACTGCTTAAGACTCAAAAATTCATTACAATTTTATTATATCTATAAATTAGTTTAGGTATTCAATGTATGCCATGTATAATTTCCACTTCAGCCAACAGCTCAGCAGATGTGATGGTCAAAATAGCTCCGAATGATTTATTTCACCTCAGTAAACTGACACTTTAATTACACTAACAGTAAACCAGTATGTACATCCAATTTCTCAGAGTTACACATTCCGATAAATCCTTGTCTGTATACCAAAAAAGAATGGTTTATTTATAATTCTCATCATTTATGACTGGATGGACACCAAATCAGTCTCCATCATTCGCACAGGTTTCCAGAGTAGAAAAAGAAAAGTAAAACAAACATGGCTAAACCCAAAAGCACCATGACGCACCTCTCACAACGAAATACTGCATAACAGTAACTCAGCTCTACTTCCACATACAGTGCATTGCCTCTTCGGTCAGCGAATGTTCAGGCTCTTCCTCCTGTTTAAGTGCTTCTTCACCAACATCTGGTGGTTGGAAACTTTCAATAAGAATCTCACATGTGAACCGACTAATCTTCAGTGCCAATTAACTCTCCAAACAGAATAGAACAGAAACATGTCATTCATTAAACAGAACTAAAGCGGTCCATCTCACTTTATAATCCCGTCAGGCTTCTTTCCAGGAAAAAAGCAACCAAGACCAGCTTCTCTTCCTACACCTGTCGCATGTTTTTCACTCGTTTGAAGAAACAAAAACAAAGAAAGTAGATCCCTACGTATCCTGTGAAACAGAAAGAAACATGCCACCAAGAGCAAGAGAACATTTGCTGAATGTTTTTAGTTTTAGAGGCGTATAAGAGAGGCTGGTGCGGACGCAAGAGCGCCAAGCTAAGTTAGTCAATGTCCATTTCGGGAAGTTTGGCCTCTGTGGTTTCTGGGGCGGCTCGGCCCTTCTCCGGGCTGGCCGGTTGATCCTCGGAACCATTCTGTCCGTTAACGGGCCCGTTCTGTTCGGCTGCCGTCTCCTCCTTTGGAGGCTCCACTTTGGGCTTAGGTTTGCTGACAATATTATTGCAAGAAGAATACAGCTCCTGTGTTAAAATGGTAAAAAGTTGCAGTTAGAGAAGATTCATTTCTCAAGAGGACATGTGTGGATAATCCATCAGTGTTCGTACAGATACTGTAAAATGACTTTTCAAGCACTATGTTTTCGGTTTTCAAGGACTACAATCAGAGATCTCACTTATCAAACAAGATATTTATAATCGTTCAAATTCTAAAAAAAGATGAGGATAAACTAATAAAACAAAAATGGTACAAATAAAGTGCAGCACTGTGTTAACTAACCATTGAAAGGATGCTATGACAAAGATATAAGATTCCTTATTCAAACTGATTCTTTTTCATATAATCCCATGAATATTAGGGGAGGGACAATATATCGATAGGGAGATATATCATATGCGATACGCTGGTGCCAAACAGATATTTTAATTTATAAAATCAGGTGCTCTAAATAGATTTCCCTGCTCTCAGCGTCGCTACTTCAAGGCGCCGCTCAACACATGAATGAGGGACATGTGAACTGAAGTTAACCAGCCAAAGAAAAAGAGGATTGTGGACAGAACTGATGCTTTAATTCAAAGTCTGGACGCACTTAGGCTTTCATATCATTGATAAGACAAACATAGACATCCTTTACGTTCCTCACGAGTGCTTCCAGATTCACGCATGAGCATTTGAAAGCAGACGTCCATCAGTGGATACTGTATTAGGGATCCGCTGACGGACACCTGCTCCCATGTGAATCTGAAGCGCTTGGTGAAGAGCTTCAAAGATGTCCAACATGTTTTGGAAGCGTTGATCATTGTAGCCAATCACAGACATGCATGTTGAGTGCGTGAACGCACAATGGCCAATCAGAGGCGTTGAAGAATCCGCTCAACAGCGCTGTGTCACATTTTAAAATACGCTACCTATATCTGTACCTTTGACAACACTAATCACAGGATTATTTAAAAAAAAAAAAAAAAGTTTTTTTTGCTGCAACATTAATTTGCAGTGAAAAAAAATTGTTTTATTGCTAAAATATTAAACACTGATTTCATATATATTGTCTTTCATTAATTTAAACACTTTAAGTACCTTTTCATAAATATGGCTGTTTTAACCCTTGTGCATTGTTCAAATTCACGACCCTTTCGTGATGTTCGTGGCTGAAAAAAGCCACGATTTTAACTGCTTTAAAAATGTTTCAGATAAATTTTTTTTTTTTTTTTGCTTAAGTCTATTAATCAGCCTCAGTCCTGATCAAAACTACTAAATTTAAAAAAAAATAATTCAGGATTTTAACTCTTTAAAACGTTAAAATCTGATGCTGCACAAAAACTAACGACGCATCAAAGCCGATGTTGTTTCTAATCTTTGACACGTTTTTTTTTTTCCCAAATCAGTGACATCATTTATGCATTTGGCAATTAAAGAGTTAAAATCCTGAATTTTATTTTAAAATTTAGTAGTTTTGATCAGGACTGAGGTTGATTAATAGATTTAAGCAAAAAAAATATTTATCTGATACATTTGTAAAGCAGTTAAAATCGTAACGAAAGGGTGGTGAATTTGCCCACAGAGTTCTGTTGAGTTTTTGAACATTTTCAAAGCATTTTCCCAAAATATGTGTCAAAATACGATTTGTCACCAAAAATCATTCCATTTGCTGAAACACGGAGAAAGTTAAAGACTCAAAAATTCCCCATAGTGGATGAAAACATGCCGAACAGCACATAAGGGTTAAATAAGTCGAATTCAAGTACTTGAAGCACCTTGTTCGAACCCTGAACCGTAACCCAAGCATCAAACATTACCTTAGTTTTGGCCTGAATCTCTTGGGCTTTAACCGCTGGGTCCTGGCTGAGGCTCTGTTTGCTCTGCAGGTTCATTTTGTTATTCATCCAGGTCATGGCTTCATTCACCTGCTTCTCCACCTTCATGACCTCCAGCTCATCCAGATGATCATACAGCTCATCCTGAGAAATGTGATCAATCCAAAAGTTACTTTAAAAGACAATGAATACGCACCAACACTATGGGATGAACTGAGCTGAATGAAACTAACTTTATAACATCAACACTGATGTTAATGTACTGTATGGAGAACTGAAATGAGCTGCGTAGTTTCATAACTGATGAATTCTGCAACATGAACACTTATTTTGCTGTTTACTACTGTGAAGCGGCTTTGAAACAAAGCGCTATAGATATAAAGGTCCCCGATTACCTTCGCTTTATAAGCCTCTACGACTTTCATGTACTGCTGGATTTGCCTTCCGAGCTCGTCGAAAGCTTTTGGCCGCTCCTCGTTCTCAAAGTATCGGTTTTGAATAGGATCTCCCAGTTTCTAGAAGTAAAGGGTTATTAGTCATTCATTTATTCATTCT
This sequence comes from Opsariichthys bidens, assembly GCA_037194245.1. NCBI lineage: Eukaryota > Metazoa > Chordata > Actinopteri > Cypriniformes > Xenocyprididae > Opsariichthys > Opsariichthys bidens. The sequence continues at coordinate 7,806,433 of CM074313.1, forward strand.
TCTCACTGTTTTGATGGCTAATGCCCAGTTCAGACCACATGATTTCAGCCCAATTTTGCTTGAGAGTCATTTGTAAACGACAACGGGCTTCAGGACGCAAGAATCCATCGTTTTATCTCGTAAGCCCTGATTAGACAAGGTATTAAGATGCGTTTTGTTCGATCAGATCTCAAGTGGACGAGGAGACACATTCCCGTTTACACCTGGTGTTTTAATCAATCTCTTTTGTCCACTTTCAACCTCTGATTTCTTTGAGGGGAGGGTCTATAGGCGGGTTAATGTTTGCGAGATTTTATTCTTTCTATTTAACGGACAAAATATTTATTTTTACAATTGACTAAAAATAAAAATAAACTATATTTCACCCTCAAGTTCTCTATGAAGGATTCCACACTGTCCTCTTGGTGCAATCTAGGAACGTGTCCACCAGTTTTATTTCTTCACAACTTCCATTTTATTTTTTCCATTTTAGTTTTGTTACGTTTTAATTTTTTTAGGACTGGTTAAATTAAAATGTTAGTCATCAAAAAGCATGTCTAATAAATTGAAATCATGAAATTTATACAGTTGAACAAAAATGTATTAAAAGTTTAACAAAACTAAATTTAAGGTCCTGTGAAATGTTTATTATTTTCTCAAAATCCATTACATTTTTTACCAAAATTCTGTGTTTACTGTTTGAAGTTTTCTGGATTTCATTTGAATGGTTTAATTAAATTTTAATAATCAAAAATCATTTAATTAATTAATTGAATTCATAAAAACTTATAAAAAAAACTATATATAAAAAAAAATTAAATATATATATTTTTCTCCATGTCTTCAGGTTTGTTCCCAAAAAAGCCAATCAAATGAAGTCATAAAATTTATCTTTTAATCATGACAAATAAACTTTTGTCATACAAAGTGCTTTACTGTTAAAATTAAAACGAAATAAAAACTGATTATTCCTTTAAAAAAAACAAAAACATTTTAATTATAAATTATGATTATTGTTATTAGTGTTAGTATTATTTTTAAATTGCGATGTAGCTAAATTCCACTGAACCGTAATATATTTCTGGTCACAATTTCTTTAAGTTAAACTGAACTTTTATTTTGATGGGTTGCAGTGAAGATCTTTGAGTGTCTGTGTTTTTATGATATGACAATAGTTTCTCAAAAGAAGCAAAAGTAAAATACTCATGAAGTGACTCTCAGAGCAGCTCTGGAGATCACCGCTGTTCGTTTACGCTCACGAGACGAGAATTTAGTCAAATGCAAAAAAGGCTGTGTAGTCTGAACCTGGCATTACAGTTTCAAATGTCAGCAAATCCACGTTTACCTTCAACTCCGCCATTTTATCAATATAAACTTGCTTCTGTTGGTCCTCTCCTTCTTCATACAACCAGTTTTCAGTATTCTCCAGTTTTAAGGAGAAAGAATCTCGGTCCTAAATCAAAAAACATTGCTTAATTAATAAAACCCGTCACTTTTAATTCGCATAGGTATGTTTATGGCCAAAACCAAACACAAGCAGACACTCACAGCCTCACTGACAAAGTTCTCCAGCACTCCATGCAGTTTGTCTCTCATTTCATAAACATACTCCTCCACACAGTTCTTTGCATCGTTCCTTTCCTTCTCCAGCTTATCCTGCATTATCATCTTCCCCTGTACACAAGAACACAACGTCAGAACCCAACTCTGGAAGACAGAACAGCAAGCAGAGAAACGCTTTCACTTTTCTTGAGCAGTACCTCGTTCTCCATGAACAGATTGACCATGTCGCTGGCCAGCTGCCAGTGCAGGCTGTTCTCGATGGGCAGATCCACAGTCTTTGTTTTCACTTTGGCTTTCTTGGCCTGTGGAGGCTGATCATTCTTCTTCTCCTGTTTGTTGTCCTCTGGTGAAGTCTAAAAGTGATTATGGTCACAGTGAATTTCCAATTTTCCCAAGGAAACATCAAGCGTTGTAGACTGCACTATTTTACATTACGTGGAAAACAGTGTTAATTTGACTTTTGACTAAAATGCCATTTATTTTTAGTCATCTGAATTGTTTTAGTCAACTAAAATATAATATACAGCAAATTTTGGTTGACTAAAATCTAAAGGGTTTAGTTCAATTGCAATGCATTAAGAATTTCTCTAAAATTAACCATTATATACTCCTGGAGGAAACATTAACCTGTTAATATTAATGACATTAAAGTTTGAACATGCAATACAGACACAGATATAACTACTGTGACAAATAACATGGTTTTATTTATCTTAAAGTTAAATAAAACCAATTCGCCTAAAGAAGAACATGCGGTCTTTTTAATTAATGCATTTTTTACAACAATAAATTAAATATATTTAATCCTTATTAAAAATCATTGAATGCTTTGAATACTAAGGGCAGACGGCGTCAGGTTTATTAGGCTGCTGTCACTTTAAGACCGAATGCTGGGATCCAATACACTGATACACATCTGATGTTCTCACAGCCATTAACATTGTCTAACCGAAATACTCTCCAATGTGAATACTTTGCAAAACCGACATTTTGACTGTGATGTTGTGTGTATTTTTCCATTCAGACATGAACAGGGTTGGGTAGGTCACTTTTAAAATGAATTTCACTACAAAATACATGCTTTAAAAAGTGATTCGTAACGTATTCTGTTAGATTACCCAAGTTTTGCAACTTAATCTAAATACTTTAGCTTTATACTTTATACAGAATTTCATGATATAAAGATGCAATTGACCGTTCGCAAAGACCCGCCCCCTTTAGTTACTGTTGCACAAAGAGGACACTGACAACCTGTCGACAGACAAGACAGAGCAGGTTACTTTTGATATGAAACCGTTTCATATTTATAATATTGTATTTTTTAAAGAAGTTTAATCAATAAATGGCGTCTAGTGTGTGTTTGATGTGTCGCTGTCGCTCCTCGATCATCTCTAGTTCATTTATAGCATCAAATAAACATGAATGAACATCAGAAGGAATGTTGTTTCAAGACGTGATTCAAGTTCACCAACGTTCATCTACTGACTCCCCCGACCGCTTTGACGGACGAAATGACGAATTCGGGGTTATGATTGGTCAGATCGCCTGTCAATCAAACAGTTTGCGAAGAGTCAATTGTGAGTTCCGAAGTCAGAATTGAGAGATATAAACTTGCAAAATTGAGAAAAGAATTTAGAATTCTGAAATATAAACTCAATTTTGAGAAAAAGTCTGAATTGTGATAAAAGAAGTCAGAATTGCAAGTTTTTAAATCACGCAATTCTGACTTTATAACTTGCAATTGTGAATTTATATCTGCAATTCTCACTTTATAAAACGAGTTGAGAGTTTTACATCTATCAATTCTGAGAAAAAAAAAGTCAGAATTGTGAGATAAAAACTTTATCGCAAAATATGAAAACAGTGGTGGATCCTCCATTTAATGACAGGGCACTTAAGATTCAAGGGTGTGTCAGTTTTTGAATGGAATAAATTGTCATTTTGTCTGTAGTGTTTATGTAAACATCTGTGAAATGGCTTATTCAGAACAGCACTAAATAAAAAACATGACATTTTTATGATTCCCCCTAAATTATTAAAATATTCTGCAAGGAGTATGAAACTTATGGTCATTTTCAAAACTGAAATTTGAAATGCATGCTTTTAAATACATCTGTATTTGCTGTAAGTTAGTATATTTGGTGTATTCACACACCTCCATGTCTTCAGTGTCGGATTTCTTCTCAGCATGTTCTTTCTGTTCTTCACCTTGAGCCTTCTGTGCCTCTTGATCCACGTGCATCTTGTTCTTTAGGAATCAAACACAATGAATATTCGGTCACATTTTAGATTAGGCTCCAATCCTCACTATTAACTATGATTTTTGTCTCAAACTCCTAATTACTCTTTATTAATAGTTAGTAAGGAAGTTGTCAAGTTTAGGTATGGGGTAGGTACATTATGAGATGTAGAATATGGTCATGCAGAATAGGGCATTAATATGTGATTTATAAAGACTAATAAAGTAAAATACGTGCCAATATCCAAGTAATTTGCATACTAATAAACAACAAGTTAATAGTGAGACTTGGACTCAAAGCTGAAGAGTTTTGGGGGGCAAATGTTATTGTTTAGCATGTGTACGGAAACAAAGTGTTTCTACTTCCTACTAACCCAAACTCGCAGTGACTGATATTTTGACAACCTTAGTAACTTTTGTTTTTTTGCATTTCACGAGTATAAAGGAGCTGCAAGACAGCAGATGGTCATCACCATCAACAGAGTTAATACCAGGAGTGACTTCCACAATAATAAACACATTTATAAAGTTTTTTTTTGTCAGATGTAGACAAAACCATTAGCAATCCCATCCACAGTGATGTCTTTACCTCATCCTCTTTGGATGGAGTGTCCGTCTCCATGGGCTCTTCTCCCTCGGCCATTTTCACGATCTCCACCAGAGAGGCACTGGACACACTGAAGACCCCATGTACATTCACACGTACTTTGACCTTCACCTTGGAGCTCTCGCCTGACGGCTGAGGAACCACCTTCTGGATGTTAAACTGGCCTGGAGACAGACAAAAATTAGAGACTAGTCTGTTCTGGGATTTTAGCACAGTACTACATTAAATACCTTCCAATAGTCCACACATGTCCTTAAACAAACAAGTAACAAGTTAAGCAAAGAACATTCCCAACATACCTATGGTAGGATCGGGATACGGCAACTCTTTAGGATTGTTGTAGTAGGCCTCCAAAGCGAAGGGTTCCCTCCGGTAGAAAGTTAACACTTTAGAGAATGGTGCGGCATGGTTCTTTGGGAAAACTTCGCAATCACTGCGGTGCAAGAGAGCGTGACTATTAAAAAGGTGAATTAAAACAGGTAATCATGACACGCAGAGAGCCGAGAACACACCGACCTGACGCCTTCATCGGCTGCTGAGGTCCACTTCAGAGAGACGGGGTACGGCACCACGTCTGTGATGGAAAACTCACGCACTTTAAAGGCGGGAGACAGGATTGCACACTGAGGAAAAACAAACATTCAAGTTGGTTGGAATTACCGGGAAACACCGTTAGGTTGTCATTATGACAAGTGGAAGGAAGTAGTAGTCAAGTGTCAATGCGAGCATAATAGTAGTCATTTATAATATTATATTGCGTTTAAATGGAAATGTAGAAGTTTAGTTTGTAGTAATAACAAAAATTGATAAATCAAAACACAGGGCTAAGTCTTAACTGTATGAATTAAATATACAGCAAGATTTTCTCTATCTTCTGTTGTTTGATTAACATTAAGCACACAGACGGAAGCGGGTTTATTAGGCTGCCGTCAATTTAAGAGCTACGCTGATCCAATATACTGTTACACACATGCTTTATTTCACAACTGTTTACTGTAACTGACTTTGTTTACTAACCAAAATGGGCATTTAGACTGCTGTGTGTATTTCGCCATATAAGCTCCGGAAGAGAACTGAAATCGGGATTGTGCGCCGTGCCTTGATTTCACGCAATTATTGGAGTCACATCTACAGCCTGTGGAAAATAATCCGACGGGACTCGGGCAGAAATCATATCCCTGGATGAGTTAATGTATTAAAAGATTTCTTAACATTACTATAGTATGAAGCAGGGTGTGGCTGAAAGCTGTTGGAGCGGAACAAGGCCGCTGGAGCGATGGCTAACGTGCTGTTTCTCATATTAGATCAATTTGAGTGTGTTGGAAGTTGTTATAATGCTACTCTGCTTTCGCTTGGCGGCTACTTTGAGACCCTTGTTGCACACAGCAGTAATCTAGATGGATATTAGGCATTGTAAAACATCGCACTCGAAATCAAGAAATTCAAGAAAACGAGATTCAAACAATAAGACTAAACGTATTGAGCTATATTACATGATTAGTATACTTCTCATGTATACTTATTATAGTAATTACTATAATTACTAAATTAGTAATTCATCTGTTGATGAATGCATCCAAACAGTCTAATAAAACAAAATGTAATAATAGATAATAAACATTTACATTTAATAATAAAATGTAATATGTTAAAGCGACTTTGGTGTTTCCATGGTTCCTACAAAATAAAACCTGAAATCGAGGGGAACGCAGATGTGACGTCATTGATGGGCGACGCACAGACACGGTTAAATTGCTCATTTCTCTGGATTTAAACAGGCTCGGTGACATCTGGGATAATGCAAGTCCACAAGTCAACAAATCTATAACACTGTTCTGGTGGTTTTTGGATATTTGAATCCAAAAATATTACATATTGTGCCTTTAATGTGAATCAAACAAGAGAGAAAATAACTTGCTGCTCTTGACTAAATTTCTTTCAGATTAATTAGGAATAAACTTGTATTGTTTCATACAGCATGTATTAAATTTCTTTACTAAATTAACTAAATGTACCTGGAAACCTTGTTTGTTTAATAGTATTTGACCTATTTTTTTTTACTTTTTAATAAAAGAAATTAGATAAACTATGATATGTATCGTTATCATAAAGTAAAATATGATTACACTAGTTGTCCGTTACACTAAAACTGCACTTTTAAGTACCAATATTAAGTAACTACGTGTACTTAGTATAGCGTTGGGATTAGGGTTTGGTTTAGCTGCATGTAATTATGCAGTTACTACAAATGTAAATTTCTCATATCGTGAAATAAGTAGAGTCATATCGCCTACATCCATCCCATAGAGTGACAAAACGGCTGAAGCACTAACCTGCAGTGCACATCCTCTGGCCACAGCTTCATCCGCATTCAACGTTGTGCTCAGCTCCTTCCCGAAAAATTTGCTGATTTTCTCTTTGATGGCTGGAATCCTGGAGGCGCCGCCAATAATCTCCACCGCATAGATGTCCTCTTTCTTCAGTCCTGGTCGTAGGAGGAAATAAACAACAGTGTTCCATCACTCCTTGGAAAGCCACGGCTCAAGAAGGAAAAGCGTTTGCACTCACTGGTCTGTTCCATGATGCTGCGCAGAGGACCCTCCACCTTGGCCAACAGCTCTGCAGAGAGCTCCTCAAACTTGGCTCTGGAACAGAAGAGTCACCAAGATATTATTAGACACATTAACCAAACATTTCCCCGTCACTACTCAGTGCCTAATTTACGCCGCTGACGTCGAGCGCCCGATTTAGCTGTTAGTGCGGTCGCCTGTGGATACTGACCTGTTGAGTTTGCTGCTGACGTCGATGTCATTCATGAAGCATTCGATGTTGAGCGGCAAGTCCGAGGAGTTGGCACTCATGAGCTTTTTCAACTTCTCGCACTCCTGGTAGAGTCGCACCAGAGCGCGGGGCTTCGATCGCACGTCCAGCTTGTACTTCTGAGCAAAGTCCTCGCAGAAGTACTTGACCAGCACCTCATCGAAGTCTTTACCGCCCAGCTCAGGGTCAAAAGCAGAGCCCAGAACCTACGTTAACCAGGTATAAAAGGCGAAACAAAACCGTTAGTGCTGTATGAAACTATATTTTAAAAATGGTTTCATGAGAGGCATTCACATATCATGTGTACAGAATGCAAACTGTTTGGGAAGGGTCAACTTTCTGGTTTTTGTTAAGCAAGCTTCAGTGAACTGTTAGCTGTAACAAAACCATCAACGATCGACTTTTAATGCCGTATTTATATTTTAATGTAGTTATCACACTTGCCTAATGTGCCAATAAACCAGTTTTATTGATCGCAATAAAGACGTGGAATAAGCCACGCGGTTTCTGTAATTAGACACGCATTTTTCCAGAACTTCAAATGGTATTTTTGATGTGATGACCACAAACATTATTCGTTCATCCTTCTGAGATTGTCCCCATTTATAAAAATATTTTATATAAAACACTTAAATGTTACAAATAAAAAGAGGTTTATTACCAGCAGATGGCTGCAGAGGAGCATTTATTGGATCACATTACATATTTCCTGTAATTATTTTTTCACTCAGTTTCGCTTCTGAATAAATATTAAACATTATAAAATCACTAGGTTTAAAAATGCGTTGTCAAGATCAAAATCTCAAGAAAAACAGCTTTTTTTGCTGAAGAGGAACTGAGGGACACGTCTTTATGTTGTCTTATGTTTGAATAACTAAATTAACACTAGGACTGACTATTTAAGTGACTATACTCTGATTATAAACTAGAATTACACTATTCGTGCTTTTGCTACCTCGGGATATTTCACCGGAAGTTTTCCGGTGGAAGTTTTTAAGAACGTTTCGTGCATATAGTCGTTGCGCCGGTAGGTGGCGACAAGTGACTGTTAAAAAAAAAAGTCATTGAATCATTGATTCAAGAGATTAGTTTGAAAAATGCTAATTCATGCAGTAATGAAACAAAAACAAATCAAGTATTTATGAGTGAGTAATTGAATTATTCACTCAACCCGTTTTATAAAAAAATAGCTAAACGCACACACACAAAAAAAAATTCAATAATTCAGTTTACACATTCTAAATAGACTGCAGCAATTAACATTTTGGATCAGAACCTCTAATAAATTCCATGTTATTTGGTTTAGCCGGTTTTTTGGTTTCGGATTCTTTTTAGAAGCGTGGAAGAATCTGTTTGAAAAAAAAAAAAAAAAAATGTTTGATTCTCAATTCATCAAGAATCGTGCAGCTCTACAAGACACGCATGTGTAACTTGACTAATAATCTGGAGTCCGATCATTCTTTTTGAAATGTATCGTTTAGTTTGTTACAAAACCAGTGCTTTAAAAAAAAAAAAAAAGGTGCGTAGCTCCTCAGAGACGGTTTTAGCATGTTGACAGTCCCACAATTAACTAGCCCATCCTTTGTTAAGACCTTACCGACTCATCAGCCAGTGGCACATATCCCAACAAACCGTTCCATACCGGCGTGATCAAAAAGATCTTAAACTAGATGGAACTAGATTAAATATTTTGACTGTTGCGATTCCAAATCGATTTAATGACCCGTAACTCTGCCTGAGTATCGGACAAGTGTTCACTGTTGGCCAGAGGAGAACTAAGCCTGGTTTCTCCCGAGGTTTTTTTCTCCATTTGTTGGAGTTTTGGTTCCTTTGGCTTGCTTAAGTTGGGGACACTTGCTTGATATTCAGCAGTGTTTTTGATATGCCTGCATTGGCGCTGTTGTATGTGAACTGAGCTGAGCCGGACGATTACGTCACTGTTTTCTGCAGTGCTGATATACCTAAATTAACTAGACTAATAACTATTGATATTTGCAACGGAAAGAATCAATAATATATAGAATAAGCTGCACAATGACCCCATTTTCTTATTAATGTAAAGCTGCTTTGCCACAATCTGCATTGTAAGAAGCGCTATATAAATAAAGATGACTTGACTTGACAATTACTTTTACACACATTAAAATTGGCATTCACATTCATTCAGTTGAACTGCAAAAACCAAACGAAAACGTGTTAATCAAACCAAACCTGCCAATAGCGAACACATAACCCTGCTCTGATAACATGCTGTGATCAGTTAAGAACAAACACTAAAATGCGTATTATAAAGTATGTGATGGGGGAAAAAAACCCTTACCTTCAACTTCCCCTTGTTAAAGGCACAGGCAGAGACCTGGTAACTAGCATGACCAATATCCACAAACACCACAGTCCTGGGCTTTTCCTCAGGAGCAGGCAGGTCCTGTTTGTAGATCCCATATGCCAGTGCAACTATGATTACACAAATACAATAAACTGTTAGAAGAAACACTACTTTTTTTCTGTCACTCTACAGGATTCGCCTAAAAAGACCATTTTGTCATCATTCACACACCATTGCTTGTGCTGTACAAACTAGGACAGTTAGTCTCGTCATTTGAGTGTAAACGAGAAGGTATTTGAGAGCTACAGTGGATGACGAGACTTATTTGGGTCCGTTCCTCAAACAAAACTATTATATGGCTTCAGAGGACATGGAATTGGGTGTATGAATCATACAGAAATACTTAAATGTGGTTGTATTTTTTTTTTTAACATTTTGGGGGCATGACCATGTACAATCCATTATGTAGGTCAGACATAATTGGAAAGGGAGTAAGCAATGACAGGTGGCTCATTTTTGGGTGAACGGATTCCATTACAGATAAGTGTTTTACCTGCTGTTGTGTCGTTCATGAGTCTGAGACAGTTAAGACCGGCGATCTGTGCAGCATCAATGACTGATCTTCTCTCTGCATCAGTAAAGAAGCTGGGGACCTGGGCAAGAGCATGAGGGAAAACTTGAATCTGATTCTTCACAATCTTTACATACCAACAACGCAATATTGTGAAAATAACATGAGTGATGTTACTGACACGAGAGGAACTGACAATGGAGCGGCGCTAAAATCAAATCAGTGGCAAAAAATGCCAATGTGACGTGATTTGTTATAAGAAAATCTGCCAATAATGCAGGAGTTTCAGTAAACCCAGTTGCTGCACTTTCACTGTGGTTAGCTTATTGTATTAAACAGATACCATTTGATTCCTTTGGGCATTTTGGGTCAAACTGCAAATTATACATACATACATGCATACATATATATATATATATATATATATATATTGAGGCTGTACAATATTTAAAAATGGCATTGTAATATTTTGTTTTTCTGTGATGTATATTGTGAAAGTTTCACCGTATGAATAGCTCTATTTAGAAAGAATTAATCATTTTAGAATGATTGGGAACGTAGATCTGCATGGAAAATAATAAACATAGATAATAATAAACACAGCAGAACAAAGATACATAAGAAATAACCTGCTTTTCAGGAACAGAAATCAAATAATCAAATATAAAACAACACTGCACAATCTTCAGTGCATAAATTAAATATATAATTAATCTTTGTTAAAGCTACAAAAGTGATTTTCTCTGCATTTTCTTCTTTGATTCACATTAATTAAGCTGGTGTCACTTTAAGAACGAATGCACAAATCCAATATAATGATGCACATCCATTTTCTTTCTCAATTATTTACGTTCACATAAGCTATTAGCGACTGCGTTTATGAGGACATTTGTCGCGATGGGCATTTTGACTTTACTTTTCATGTACACGCGTGAAAACAGTACACGAGTACCAAATTGAGTTCTCTTCTTGCACTCGAATGGCTCAAAATCTCTTGAATGTTTAAACTGACAGACCCCGTTCAGATAAGCGCTCGCTCTATGATGGTTAAGCTTTGCAATTAATCAGAGAACCACATGCATTTCAAACCTCTGTACTGCACACGGATCAACTACGATCCCTATGTGACTGTCGTGGATGCGTACATCGTGATACTGATCGTGCAGCCCCAATATATGTCAACGCTTACTGAAGATGACACATCACTCGAATTTCATCAACGTAGAGAAATTCTTTGCACCATGAACAGACAGTTGCAATACAGTGAGCGTAATGAGCGATTACACCTGTGAACTATATTTTAAGTACGTTTTGAAATGGTTATGTAAAAGAGAATGGGCGTACAGAGATGACACAGTCTGCCACAGGTTTTTTGAGCGCAGCTTCAGCGGTCTCTTTCAGTTTGGTCAGCAGCATGGCAGTGACCTGCTCAATGCTGAACACCTTCTCCTCCTCCATATACATGACCTGTGGGGACAGACAGCACAAAACACTGTGATTTAGAAACATCTGGTTCACAGAAGCTTTTAAAACATACAATGTGTAATTCAGTCCCTCCAGAAAAACCTCCAGTTTTTTTTTGTGATTGTTGCGGGCAAAAATCCTTGATCCTTGGCACGTTTTCTTAAAAAATGCGATGGAATATGCAGGATATTTTTGCTATTTTATTAACACATTTATTAACACTTCATGAACACATGAATCAAACTTACAAAACATTGAGTCACACAAGTTCTGTCGCTTCACAAAAGAAATATTCAACAACTTCTGTAAAAATGAATAAATAAAATATAAAAAAATAAAATGTGTGCTTCCTGTTTTACAGAGGTAGCGATATAAAAAACATCTTCTGTTAAATGAAGAGCTTCCAATCTCTTACTGCAGCGTGAATTATTTTACACACTACTAATATACAGCGTCGTCTGCGGATCAACACGCAGTTGCACCGAGTGCAAAATAATAACTGTCATGTGACACCGGGAAACTGCTTCATGCGCTCTTCTGCGCTTATTTTTGTTGGCAAATGAGGATGATTTGCGTTCTTCATCACGGGTTTGCAGATGATGTTCACGTCACTTCATAAGGTTCCCATGGCAACAGGGGGAAATAATGGCGCTTTACTTGTGTGACGTAAACGCAACGTTTTTCTACTAAGATACATGTGACTTTTTTGCAACGAAAATACAGGGATTGTGAAATCATGCTCGCGCCGCTTATTTTGCTTGCTGAAATCGGCAATTTATGCAGCGAAAGTGCGACGTATTTGAAAAAATGCAACCCCCGCATAAATATGCGGACTTTGGCTGATTATGCATTAAATCAGGCGATCGCATAATCGCGTTTTTCTGGAAGGACTGGTAATGGCATCATCACTGATGTTTAACTAGTCTTACCTTAATGCCAGTGGTTCCAGTCGGCATCTGAGCCAGATCATAGACCAGGCCGGACTTTGCTGCCTGGATGTAGGGGTCGCTAAACGCCCTGCCATGGAATCGCTTAAATCCCTGCACAGTGTTCTTGCAGTTTGTGACCACCTTGTTGTGAGAGCAGAAATTGTAATTAGAACTTCCATCCATCCATGCAACGTATTATCCTGCTCATTCAAACTAAACTAACGTTTACCTGGCTTTTGGCAGCTGCCCCAATCGAACGATTCCGAGGACCGAATGATACAAACGACCTGAAAAGAGCACATCACACACCTCAATCATTTTGCTGGACATGACAAAGCGAACGTTGCACATCCATTTGTGTCAGAAGTTGCACAAGCACTAAGGCCCGGTTTACACCTGGTATTAAAATGCGTTTTGGTCTATCGCATCAGAAGTGGATGAGGGAGACGTTCCCGTTTACTCCTGGTGTTTTAACCCGACTCTTTTGTCCACTTCCAATTTTCATTTTTCATCATTTAGCAGACGCTTTTATCCAAAGCGACTTACAAGGGGAGCAATTAGGGGTCAGGTGTCTTGCTCAAGGTCACTTTAGTCATGGTGTCGAAGGTGGAGAGAGTGCTGTTCATTCACAATCCCCACCTTCAATTCCTGCCGGCGTGGGAATCGAACCAACAACCTTCAGGTTACAAGCCCGACACCCTCACCACTAGGCCACAACCAGTGATTTCTTCGAGGCGAGTGTAAATGTATCAGATCTTCTGATCTAATGGACAAAATAAGCTCAAGCCATTTACATCTGAACGTGACCGGAGATCATACGGAGAGCAGCGGCTTTCATTCCTGCTCCGACAGACTCAAGACCGGCCGAACACTGAGCGTTCGTGTTAGAAATCAGGAATCATTGTGCTCGGTACATCCTCAAACCAAACTCGGGTCTTCAGCCGACAAAGTTTGACTGGCGCACTTCCCATAATGTTTACACGTTCGGTCCGTCGGTGGAGAGTTGGCGTCTTTAGTGGCTGTTCGATCACATGACCGTTTACACTAAAAAAAGCAATCCGGTTAAATGCGTTTTTAACCTCTGGAAGTGGTTAAAAGTGGACAAGCTCAAAATGTTTTAGATCCCGTTTACACCTGTATTCAGTGTGATCCAGATCTTAGAGAGCTCGAGTGTGTCTGGTGTAGACAGCATCACTGATTATAATGGGTTCTGTTTGCTTTTGTGGCATCACGTCGCACCACTCTCATCTGATGTAGACATGTCGTTTTGATAGTCGTTTTAATTTTTTATTACTCCTTATACAATAGTAATTGTTTCAAAGTAGCTTCACAATAATAAACACTATTGTACACCATCCTGTTAGACTTGTCCCGCCTCCATTCTATAACTCCAGCCCCCCAGTTTGAGAACATACTAACCTGTTAAAAACCTCATTTTAAACAACTTTAGACAGTCAAGTCACTTCAGAGATTTATTACCATAACTCATTCACACATAAAAATGGTTGAAGAGGTTGTAAAATGCCTCCCACCATGTTTTCATACAATACAAACCCTTAATGCTGGACAGTATTTACAGCGAGTTTTTTTTCAAATATACTCTTAATGATTATAAATATATGAAATGTTAATACTATCCGTTGGGAATTTTATCGTGGTTAATCATCAATCCGGCAACAGTTTCAACGGTCCTTCTGAAGTTTATATTGCGAATCCTGTTTTTTCGTCCTTAAATTTAAGACCTTGTGAAGTTATAATTAAGACTTTTCTTATTCCGTATAACATATTTAAGAATTGTAATGGCCTTAAAAGGGATAGTTCACCCAAAAATGAAAATGATCCCATGATTTACTCACCCTGAAGCCCTCCTAGATCTTCTTTCCATTCACAAGCATTAAAAACCTCGGAGGATTAAGCATATTTTAAAATATTTCTCTGATTATGTCCGTCCGAAAGAAGATAGTCATATACACCTGGGATGGCTTGAGGGTGAGTAAATCATGGAATAATGTTTCACGATCTTTGGATGATCTAATCACGTTAAACTTTTTTTTTTTTTTTAAAAGTGCAATTTTTGGTTAACTGCGTAAATATGATGTGCGGTCATGATCTTCTGTTATGAATATATCAACATTTGACTAGCCGGACACACTATATGTTAAGGTGTCAGTATTATAGTGTAACTATACAGTTAAGTACTGAGTAATGACATGTACTTACTATAAGGTTAGGTTTAAGGTTAATTGCATGTAATTATGCATAATTTCTATAGTAAATACATGTACCCTATATAACATTGACTATGTAAAATATATAGTTTTAGCATTTCACTCACTAAATATTAGCGTTGGCAATTAAAAAAAAACACAAATCGACAAGTAATTGCTTGGAAATTTTTCAAACTGAGGTCCATGGAAAAGTTTATAGAGGAAAAACAGTGTAATAAAACGTACAAATAAGACTTAAATAAATAATTTAATAAGTAAATAAGTAATAAAAAAAATAAATAAAATCGAAAGTAAGTAACTTAATAGAAATTAAACATTTTCCACATTAAGACAGTTTTTTATAATAATAATAATAATAATAATAAAATGGAATAAACTTCTCTGGTAATGTTCGGTTTCTGTTCATTATGGTCGAGTTTGTTTTTATTGTGCTCAGTTTCCTCAATTTTATCCACATAATTGATGATATTGTACTTTTTGGGACTGAATTCACACAAATATTATTCTAATCTGAGTGAAGTGGAGGTTTATAGAAAACACGGCTTTGGAAAAAATAAGTGTGTGCGTATTTGGACCTTAAAGGGACAGTTCGCCAAAAAATAAAAATTTAAATTTTGTCATCATTTGCTCACCCTCATGTTGTTCCAAAACTGTGTAAATTTCTTTTTTCTGCTGTACACAAAGGAAGATATTTGTAAAAATGTTTATAACCAAGCAGATCTCGCCGCCCATTGACCATTAAATAATAAAAAATAAATAAAATCGAAAGTAAGTAACTTAATAGATATTAAATATTTTCCACAATAAGTCAGTTTTTTTATAATAATAATAATATTAATTACACAGTATGAATTAAGTCTTCAAAACAGAAAACTTATAAATGCCTTTTAAATTCTCAAGTGATTTTCTCGGTGAAGCATCAGAAACTAACGTTAAACAGCAGCCAATATTTAAAGGGGAAGAAAACAAACAGCACGCTAAAAGTCAATTAAATCGTAAACATCAGCATAATACGACGATTTCTTTCTAAATGTATTATAAATAGACTGTCAGTTTCACGCGCGGCCTACTGTCAGTTTAAACGTGCTAGAATGTTCCTGCGGTGTGACGTCACGGCAGAGGCAGCAGCGCGAGCCACGCTGTAGCATTCAGCTAACGGTGCTCTTGTTCTTCATTATTACTCTCTTTCATCAAAATAAAGTCATATACACTCTAAAGACTTGGGTGTCATACTAATCCGGCGTGTAAAAGAGATTGTCACATTATTAACTGTCAATTAAAGCAACGGAACTAATTTTATATTAGTATTTAGACCAAATGAAGTGACAGAATGAAAGAAAACAGGCTCTGTTCACGTATTCTGTTGTCATTGTGACATGTCATGAGAAACACACATTGAATAAGCAGAATTAAAGTTCGACTTACGGTGTACATCGGTCACTGTATTCGTTCGCGACTGTCTCTATTCCACCGGCGCGAGCGACAGCGACGTAACAGCTCTGAAAGCCCACATCAAACCCCACCACTGACATCTTCACTGGAAATCACACAGCGCAGCCCAGCTAAAATACTCAATACCAGCGAGGAGAGTCCTTTCGAAAAATATATCACAGTCACGGAGAGGTTTAATTGACAAGACTCGGGTTTAACGCGATTTCATAGTTCACGAACGACTCTTAAGTTGATGCAGACCGGCTGACTGCTGAATAGAACGGGTAAGCCGGAGTTCAAGATGAAGTCAACGGTTTTATCGCGAGAGTTCGGGAGTTCTAGATGGCTCTGGAGCTTTCCTTGTGTGACGTAACCACGACGACAAAACCAACCAATCCACGGCGAGGAACGTTCAGCGTAATCATGTATTACTTTCAAATGTAATATCTTTAATGAGAATATACATTTAAGACGATTTTCTATTTATTTCACACGATTAAATAGTGTTTTTTTTTTTTAGTTTTGCATTCAAAAATGAGCAAATTGTTAAAAACTGTAATGGAATAAACTTAAATAGTGAACTATAAAAAATAAAAACTAAATAGTGTTTTGCCTATTTTTTTTTTTTCTTTTTTTTTAGTCTTGCATTCAAAAATTAGCAAGACAAAGAAAATTGTTTTCGGACTATTTAATTAAAAAAAAAACTGTAATGGAATAAACTTCTCTGGTAATGTTCGGTTTCTGTTCATTATGGTCGAGTTTGTTTTTATTGTGCTCAGTTTGCTCAATTTTATCCACATAATTGGTGATATTGTACTTTTTAGGACTTTTTATTCTAATCTGAGTGAAGTGGAGGTTTATAGAAAACACGGCTTTGGAAAAAAAAAAAATAAGTGTGTGCGTATTTGGACCTTAAAGGGATAGTTCGCCAAAAAAAAAAATGAAAATTTTGTCATCATTGACTCACCCTCACGTTGTTCCAAAACTGTGTAAATTTCTTTTTTCTGCTGTACACAAAGGAAGATATTTGTAAAAATGTTTATAACCCAGCAGATCTCGCCGCTCATTGACTTCCATATTGTTTCAAACATTCTTCCAAATATCCTCCTTTGTGTACAGCAGAAAAAAGAAATTTACACAGTTTTGGAACAACTTGAGGGTGAGCAAATGATGACAAAATTTTCATTTTTGTTTTTTTGGCGAACTGTCCCTTTAAGGTCCAAATACGCACACACTTATTTTTTTCCAAAGCCGTGTTTTCTATAAACCTCCACTTCACTCAGATTAGAATAATATTTGTGTGAATTCAGTCCCAAAAGGTACAATATCATCAATTATGTGGATAAAATTGAGCAAACTGAGCACAATAAAAACAAACTCGACCAGAGAAGTTTATTCTCTTTCATTTTTGGGTGAACTATCCCTTTAAACTTTATAGGTTTCGCGGTTCACTTTTAAATAGGCAAATGATAAATGGATAAAGAAAAACGTTTGGCAAACCGAGAGAGAAAAGCAATTGGCAAATTCTTTTTTTTTTTTTTAAAAAAAGCGTTTTAAAAAGCCATTTAAAAAGCGATTTAAAAAGCCATTTAAAAGGCGATTAAAAAAGCGATTTAAAAAGAGATTTAAAATGATTTACAAATGTATTTTTGTATTGTTCTATTAATCTACGTTTAAAAACACGAATTAAATAAACAACTTTAAATACGTCTATTTATTTGCCTATTTAAAAGTGATTTATTTATTTACATTTTTATGTGTGAATTATTAAATGAATTAATTGATTGATTCATCGTTTTATTTTTATGTGGCACTCCTGGTCCTCCATACTCCCAAGCTTTAGATGGCACACTTTATTTTCGCGGGCTCGACATTAAACCGCACCACAGACGCACCCGATCGCATTCAAAATGGCGACTCCCATGCATAGATTGATCGCTCGAAGACAAGCGTGAGTTATTTTACACATTAAACGATTTTTTTCTGGTTAATTATATTTTTTAGGTATTCACTGTTTGACTTTTGGTTTCAAGTCGTTATACTGTGTGCTGATGCGGCTTCTCATATGTATATTTCCACAGCGAGGCAAACAAACAACATGTTCGCTGTCAGAAATGTCTGGAACATGGACACTGGTCCTATGAATGCACTGGGAAAAGAAAGTATCTTTACAGACCTTCCAGGACAGCTGAGTTAAAAAAGAAGCTGAAAGACAAGGAGAACAACCCGTCAGATGATTTGGGGTGAGAAAGAAACACAACAACAACACATTCACATACATGAGTAGTATTATTGAATTGAATGGGTTACTTCAAGTTCAGTAATCTTGTGTAGTTGTAATAGAATTTCAATAACGATTTTTAGGTAAATGATGGGGTATTTTGAAACACTGCTTCATGAGTCTTTAAAACCTTGACGATTCTTTTGTTTCGAATCAGTGAATCAAACTGTCTAACGAGGTTTCGTAACGTCATAACTGATTCGAAAATTGTGTCTTATGGGGTTTTTAACTGATCTCTGGTCAGTTTTACACATTAATGTAGACATTAGTAAAATTAAAATGAATAATAGTAGTTAATGGTCTCTTATTGGTCTGTTTAGCCGAGCCATCAATGGAACTAAACGAAACAAGCCCTGAAACTTGACAAAAGAACACACGTTATAGACACTTGGTGTTTAGTCTTATTAGATGATTAGGTAATTTGAGTTTACTTTGAATAAAACATTTGCAGTGTTTTTGTCGCATTTCCACTGTTCTGACCAGCAGGGGTCACCACCTTTTCGAACGCTTCGAAACAGTGAATCATTTCGCGAAGCAATTGATTCGAAGCTTTGAAAAGCATCGTTTCTCCCATCACTGTTTTTAGGCAGACAACGACATCTAAAGGCGAAAGTGCAGAACTGTACACCGCATGTGCTGTCAGTATAGAATGGACAACCACGTTAAATATGTGTGTGTATATATATATATATATATGTGTGTGTGTATATATATGTGTGTGTATATATTTGTGTGTGTGAAATGTGTGTGTATATGTGTGTGTGTGTGTATATATATATATATATATATATATATATATATATATATATATATATATATATATATATATACATACATATACACACATATATATATATATACACACACATATATATATATATATATATATACGTATATGTGTATATATACATACATACATACATACACACACACATATATATATATATATATATATATATATATATATATATATATATATATATATATATATACACACACACACACACACACACACATATACATATATATATATATATATGTGTGTGTGTGTGTGTTGTTTGTTTGTTTTGTGATCATGTTTAGCACTGGAAAGACAGTCACACAAGTTTAACTGTACTTTACCCATTTTAGACCTGGAATAACACAGCGCACCGAGAAAAAAGCCAAGAAAAAAAGGTGAGTAGTGTTGGCGATATCAAAATGTAGTGACTGATGCATAATTTACACTTTATAAAGTGAAACCTTTGGCTATTTTATCTATTATACAAATACATTCAGGCAATAGACCTTAATTTGATCATATGCTGTTTTCTGTGAGGTCCTCCTCCAGCTCCAGCAGCAGTGATTCGTCGAGCTCTTCCAGCGACTCTTCCTCAGACAGCAGCGACTCCTCCAGCTCCTCATCCTCGTCTGACGACAGTAGCAGTGACAGCGAGGGCAGCTCCAGCCCTTCCTCCTCTTCCTCCTCCTCGTCTTCCTCCAGCTCTGACTCAGACTCTGAATCCTCAAGCAGTTCTGATCAAGGCCCTCCGAAAAAGAGGAAAAAGAAGAAGTGAGGGTCCAGCTGATGGATTCAAACACAGAACTCGTATCTTACGTTGACAGAACATGTGTGAGAAAGCCGGGAAGTGATGTATGTGAAGAACGTGAGAGATATATGGGCATCCTGTTTTGTAAAATCGCACATCCCCTGTCACATTCACTTTTTTTTACCTTCTTGCCAGAGTGTAGTGGTGTCTCAAACCTATGAATTAAAAAACTATAATGATTTATCATTAATACTGATAGTTTGTGTGTTTTTTAAACTTAAATTCATCCATTTTAGCTTCTTTTTAGTTTGATTTTGGGTTGTTTAGTTAAAGTGGGAATGATGTCATAAAAAGAGGCTGGGTTTTTATTAACACGCTCTTCATTTTAAGATGTAATAAACTGATTTCTTACGGAAAGAAATGTACCTTTTGTCAAATAATATTGCATTTAAATCTTTTGAAAGGCAGCATGTCTCATCAGAAAGACTAGAGTCACAAAACATTTGATTTGCGGCCATATATTTGTACACATTGCTTCATAAAATATTTATAAAGCATATCATGTTTGTGTTGTAGTTTGTTATTGATTTGTATTGCATAATATTTGTGAAATCACTGAACTTATTAAACAAGCATACACTTCCAGTCACTGAATTATAATCTTAAATATTTTAACAGTTTAAAATGTTTCTGTTTGAATGTATGGTAAAATGTCATTTATTACTGTAATCAAAGCATCATTACTCCAGTCTTCAGTGTCACATGATCCTTCAGAAATCGTTGCGAAATCCTGCTCAATAAACATTTCTGATTATTATTAAGGTTAAAAACAGCTTAAGATTTTTGTTGGAACTTTTTTTCAGGATTTTCTGATTAATAGAAAGCTCAAAAACACATCATTCATATGAAATGAAATCTTTTGTAACGTTTTAAATTTCTTTACTGTCGCGGTTGATCAATTTAATACATCTTTGAAGAATAAAAATATTAATTAATTTTTAAATAAAAAAAACAGATTAATTTTCCTAAAAAATACAAAGCAATTTAAGATGTTTTCAACACTGATAATTATCATAAATGTTTCGTAAACCGCAAACATTAGAATGAATATGTTCTGTAGAAAAATATCTATGTATAAAACTTAATTATTGCAAAATTTTGACCAGTAGTTTAATATAAAATAATCTGCAAACATTAGAATGATTTCTGAAGGATTATATAACACTATGTATATATATATTTCATGACAGGTACATTTTAAATGTGTGGTAATCAGATTCCAGTTCCATCTGAAAAGTGTTTTAGATTACCAAAGTGATTACTTTGAGTTTTAATGTCATTTAAACAGCGATTGGTGATTCTCTGACTCTGACCGTCTGAAAAAGACGAGTTCAGTTTCATCAACATTTTAATACTTTTAAGAGGATCATAAAAATGTTGTTATTTTTATTTAGTTCTGTCCTGAACAAGACAAAATGACTGAATTTATAAGAAAAATTGTGAACTGAACTGTCCTGTCATGAGCTGATGATCCACGACTGTTTTCATGTTTTGTGAGTCATTTTATAATTCACTCGTCACTGCGACTTTTTCTCACAATTGTGAGTTTGCATTTCACAATTCTGACTTCTTTTTCTCAGAATTGCGAGATTTAAACTCACAATTGCAAGTTATAAAGTCAAAATTATGAGATATATCTCACAATACTGACTTTTTTCTTGCAATTGTGAATTTAGTATGTGAGTTTATATCTCATAATTCTGACTTTTCTCAATATTGCTAGTTCATATCTAATAATTCTGACTTTATAACTCGTAATTTCAACTTTATATCACGCAATTCTGAGGGGAAAAAGTCAGAATTGAGAGATAAAAATTTCAATTTCGCAATTTCCTTTTTTTGTGTTTGTTCCACACTTATTAGTATTCCAAAGTATTCTAAAGTATTTAGATTAAGTGACTAAACTTGAGTAATGTAACGAAATACGTTACAAATTATTTTGTAATCTGTACCCAGCCCTATATATATTTATATATATATAAACGTAATTATTGCAAAATAATTTAGCGACCATGTAACATAATATAAAATAATCTGCACTTTAATAAACGAATAAAACCTTGAATTACATAACAAATATTGGCTTGCTTTCATAGACATGGTTTAGAATAAGCCAGGATTAGGCTTTAGTTCAAATTAGGACATTTAAGTAGCTTTTATAAACGTTTCTTAGAAAAAAACAACAACAACACATCACTGATGTGCATCTTGAGGCAAAACAATCACACGGACATTCATCAGTGCAAGTTGTTTCAGTGCTAGTTAAACCGGGGAGATTGTTTATTAGAAATAAGCCACACAATTAAAGTACAGACACTTATTAGACACTGTAAGATCGTAAAAAAAATAAATAAAATAAAATCCCCTTTTAAACGCGGTCTAGTCTACTCCTCGCTCGCTCTGAGGCGATGACGCGCTCTGGTCACGTGACCACGTTAGTTTACGAAGCCGAAATCAGCCAGGCAGATTCGCGATGATCTCCTAAAGAAAATGCTCGTGTTCTGCTGGATAAATCTGTCCGACACAACCATGACGAGCAGGCGACCCTCGGCGGTATGGCTCACTTAAACGAGCGGTGTCTTTTCGAGCAGTTACGCGTTTTTTGCTGGTGGGTGACACATTTATTGGGACGCTACAGCAGATCAGTGTGGAAGCGGACAGAGACAAAGGGAAAGGCTTTCATAGCTAGAATGCTTCGGGCCTAAAAGAAGCCAAGAGGTAAGTGGGCCAAACGTCGGGCGATTACATAATGGAGATGATTTGTGTGTATGCGCGCACGTTTGATTATTTATTCATGAGGTAAATTGTAACGAGTTGTTAATGTAGGAGAGCAACGAGTCGGTTGAAGAGTTTAGCCAATCCAATCCCGATCTCACACTCACATGCCATCGACTAGACAGCGCGTTATTAGGTATTAACGATCAATTTTACACTATCGATCGTGGCTAGTTTATAGTTGCTAACGATACGCTCCGTATGTGTAGCGCTTTCCCATGCAGAGTTCGTTATTGGCTGCACAAGAAGTGCTGAGCGATGATTAAACGACGGTCAAATTTGAGTTTTTAAACTTCCGCACTTCGTTTAAATGCTAATGGGAGAGTCACGTGAACACCTCACCGAGCTCAGCAGCTTGTTTGATTAATTAACTAATTTATTTATTTATTTATTTTAGTAATCGATATATGCAGTATATTCGATAACTTTGTTGTGACGTTAGTGCGTGGGATGACGTAAACACGCCCCTCCCCCTCCGCTGAAGTGTCTTTGCGTCACCAACTTGTTTACAAAATGTAAACACGGTTAAAATGGCGAGTTCAGTTCGTTAAAGTTGACGATACGTCGCACCTTTGGTTATAATGTAGACCTTTTAATTGAGATTGCCTGAAGAAAACTGATATTTTTAAGCGTGATAGTTATGTAAATTGTTTGTGGATGCCATAGTGTATACTCCATATCATAATTTACTGTGATTCTAACTCTTATTCCATCATTGAACCAGCATGCGATTTGCATTTGTCTATCCATGTTTTGGAGGCCATTTTAAACTCAGTAGCCAGAGAAGGCTTTGTTTGGAGTTGCATACTTACTCTGATATATAGTAGTGTGCTTTGCGTAGTATGCGAATTTTCTTTATGCATTTGTGGTGCATTTCAGTTGCTTGTTTGGCCCTGCCGAGTGGACTTCATAGGGTGTTTGGTTATCTTAAGTGATTAGGGAGTGTGTTTTCTCAGTCCGAAGGGCATTGCAAATGGTGTTTTTTTTCCCTTTTCAGGAAGTAGAGAGGTGTTGCACAAAGTTGTCATAGGTGGTGAGAACCTTGTAGTGGCTACTAGGCGGATGTCGTCTGCGATCTTGAAGCGCAAAAGATACGTGACCGTTATCTGTGCGAGTCAGATCTATTGTTTTTGACGGAAGTGAGCTTCTGCGGTCGTGCCCTGCTCAGTGCAGAACAGAACAGCGCTGTATCCCATAATGCAATCTCACTTTCCATAGGGTGCAACAGTCAGGTTAAATCAAAAATCCCATTCGTTTTCGCCATAGAAGTACTGCTTTTTGTCACTAACTTAAAGACACATCGACTTTGAGCTACGGAGATAGTGATATTTGCTGTTTTTTTTTTAAAATAATTATTGTCTCACAGCTGTATTTCTGTTGAAAAACTACATTACCCATGATTCTGCAAAGAAATCAGGGATTCGAAACACGTTAATCGCCCCAAAATAACTTTTTAGCACCGGCCCGCTCCCATGAAGCACTGCGAATGTGGCTTTTACCTAAAGTCGGCATGAAACGGAAGTTGCGCTCATCTTTTCTTTGCGATTGTGACATATATCCGAGTTAAACGGATTTTGGTACAAGAACAAATGCAGGGCGGGGCTTGATTTTTGTCGGTGGGGAATTGATGGGATCGTTGGATGGTTGTGGCTTGCTATTGGTGGATCTCATGTGAGTGACAGGTTGCCCCGCCCTCGTCATCAGAGAAGAGAAACAGATGAAGGAACATGAATTTAACAAAATGAAAATCCCAGATTAGGGCCGCACGATATTGAGGAAAAATGCAACTTGTTAAAGGATTAGTTCCTGGAATGTTTTCCTCAAAAACCTTCGTTTTCTTTTGACAGAAGAAAGAAGGACATTAACACCTTGGATGTCATGGAGGTGAGTAAATGATCAGGAAATGTTCATTCTGAAGTGAACTAATCCTTTAATAATGCGATATGCGATACATTAATTCTTTAAGCTTGTAAAATCAATTTGAAATGTGTTTAAATATATGAATGTGTGATTGCACGATTGTCTGAGAGGCGGCTTTCTGTGCGCGCTTCAGGTGTGTCAGACAGCTCAGAGAACGGAAATGAGATGTTTTCCGCAGCTTATTGTGCTTAACCCTTTTTTTTTTTAACGTCAAGAAAGTCCCACGTAAGTCTAGCCCACATAAAACATTTATAATAAATACCCCAATATTCTATAAATATAAAAGAACGTCCTTTTTGATTTCATGGTGACTTTAAATATTTGTGTTTTTTAATATATATGCAATAAATTTAATAGAAAACATCTATGAATTGTTTATATGCAGCTGTCGTTTTTTTTTAAATTCGATTGTCATTTGCAATGCTTCATGGGATTGTAGTTCTTTCCCTCACTAAAACTGTTTAAAGGATTAGTTCACTTCAGAATTCAAATTTCCTGATAATTT
Organism: Opsariichthys bidens; assembly: GCA_037194245.1. Taxonomy (NCBI): domain Eukaryota; kingdom Metazoa; phylum Chordata; class Actinopteri; order Cypriniformes; family Xenocyprididae; genus Opsariichthys; species Opsariichthys bidens. The sequence goes on from CM074313.1 coordinate 7,831,660, forward strand.
ACTCGCATCTAAGATGACATGGGAATGTTTTCCCGAAGGTTTTTGAGGAAAAACATTCCAGGATTTTTCTCTATACAGTGGACGTCAGTGGTTACCATGGTCACGCGTGACCTTT